>CM056710.1:7293009-7378959 GCA_029849275.1 Papilio elwesi | reverse complement strand
TTAAAAGTTTATGTACAAAAAATTTTAAAAATTTAAATCTTAAAAAAGAAAATTTTACACCTTAATTTAAATCTTTGAAAAATTTTTAAAATCTTAAATTTGACAAGTTCCCCTAACATGTTGGGCATCCGTACTCCCGTCAAAAAGACTGGACCTCAGGACTTGAGTCAAGAGAAAATAGAAGGAGACATGTCGCCGACAGTCGACAGCCAGACTCAGGTCCTGAGTGTCAGGAAAAGTGTGGGGGAGTGGGAGTCAGGAACGGACTCCACACCGCCGACCGCCCCCCTGAAAAAGTCAGCCCCGGTCGCCCGCAAGCGCTTGGTGACCGCCCAGGAGAAACCGCAACCTGACAGGACAAAGGTCATGGACCAAGCGGCTGGACCTCCAGGGGGAGAGAGGAGCATTCTGGACCGTGTTCAGGTTGCGCGAGGATGCTTGAACAAAGCAAAGCTTCATCTCAACGGCTCGCGCAACCTGAAGACGGAAATAAAGGCGGAGGTCACAGCCGCTATTGACAAATTATACAGCCTGGTCAAGGAAGCGGAGGCCGACCTTAAAAAAGAGAGAGAGAAGGGAAAGAGAGGACAGGAGGGGGGGAGGGGGCCGGCGGAGGAAAAGGGGACTCAGACCTCTGACCTCCCCGTACCCGCCTCCGTTCCTCCTCCTGACCTCTCTTTCGGAAATGACCTGATAAAGAGACTGGAGGAGCACTCCCTGCTGCTCGAAAAGAACAGCAGGGAGATGGAAAGTTTAAGGTCGGCCCTTAAGGACTCAAGCGCGCAGGGTACCTACGCGAGCGTGGTGGCCGGGGGGATGAAAAGATCGCCTCAGAGTGGAGCGGCCACTCACTCTGTGGCGGTCACATCCAATGACGAGAAGGAGACGGGAGACGAAGTTATAGAGCGGATCAGAAAGGTAATGAGGGCTAAGGACGAAGGGATTAGGATAGACAGAATTAGGAAGGTGAAAGATAGGAAGATTGTGTTGGGCTGCAGCACAGAAAAGGAGATAGACAGAATAAAGCAAAGGTTGACGAGTGTGGGCAGCGGTCTGCATGTAGAGCGAGTAAAAAACAAAGACCCACTCGTCATTTTGAAAGACGTATTGAATTACAACAAAGACGAGGACATCACAAGGGCTTTGAAAAATCAGAATAAAGACCTCCTAAAGGATGTGAAGGAGACTGAATTGAGGATGGAGGTCAAATATCGCAAAAAGGCCAGAAACCCGCATACGTCCCACGTAGTCATGTCGGTTTCGCCCCAAGTATGGAGGAGATTGACGGGAGCGGGTGTAGCTCACATTGATCTACAGCGCGTACAGGTCGCCGACCAGTCTCCGCTTGTCCAGTGCTCCAGGTGTCTGGGCTACGGGCACCCGAAGAGGCTGTGCACAGAGTCGAAAGACGTGTGCAGCCACTGCGGGGGCCCGCATCTCAGGTCCGAGTGCACTGCGTGGCAGGCTGGTGACCCACCATCCTGTCGGAATTGCCTCAAAGCAAAAGCCGACAGGAGGGATCACAACGCGTTTAGTGACGACTGCCCGGTGAGGAGAAGGTGGGAGGCACTCGCGAGAGCTTCCGTGGCGTATTGCTAAGGGCGTCCCGGGTGCCTCCCACGCTCTCCGAGCTGGGATACGCTGTCATCACGCTGTGCAGGCCAATCTACAACGGTCCGAGCTCGCCACAGCAGAGCTAATCACAGAGGCGAAGGAGAGGAAACTCTCTTTCGCCTTGGTCCAGGAGCCGTACACTGGCAGGACTGGGGAGATGAGGCAGCATCCAGGGACAAGAGTAGTACAATGTGCTGGGAGCCGCGAATCGCCGGTTAAGTCAGCCATTGTGCTATTCGACGGCGCCATGAATGTCACCTATTGCCCGGACCTCACGACTTGCAACATTGCTGTTGCAATAGTGAGGTCCGTGGCGTGGAGGATAGGCCTGGTGTCCGTCTACCTGGAGCCGGATAAGCCCATCGAACCTTACCTGGACTTGATTGGTTCTGCTGTGGAGAGAATAGGAACTGCCAGCGTGATACTTGGCGGTGACGTAAACGCGTGGTCCACATGGTGGGGAAGCCGTACCACGGACAAGCGGGGACAGGATTTGGCGGAAAAGCTGGACGAGCTGGGGCTACACATCCTCAACACTGGGTCTGAGCCTACTTTTGATACCTGGAGAGGAGGCAGACGGTACTCCAGTTGCGTGGATATAACTGTCTGCACGACTGAAATGCTAGGGTTGGTAGAGAACTGGCGCTTAGCGGACGATCTGTCCAGTTCGGACCACAGGGCAATTCTGTTCGACGTAAAACTCCAAAGGTCCTCAGGCATGGACGTTTGTCGCTCCACCCGGGAGTACAATACTAAAAAGGCCAATTGGGGCGAGTTTCGAGAGAGGCTCGCCTCAAAGTGGCAGGAGAAATGCATAACATCAGAGAGGTTTGGAAACATCATGGATAGGGAAGAGTTGGAGAAAGAGATTGATAAGTATGTGGAAACCGTGGTGGATGCCTGTAAGGAAACCATGCCTGGGATACCGAGGAGGGGTAGGACAGGATTGCCCTGGTGGTCCGAAAAGCTCTCTCGTCTCAAGGCAGCAGCCTTGAGACTGAAGAGGCGGATATCGTACGCGGCGCCAGTTCGAAAGGATTGCGTCGTGCAGCGTTATATCTGCGCAAAAGAGGAGTACCAGTCTGAGGTGAGGAAGGCCCAGACCCAGAGTTGGAAGGAGTTCTGCTCCCGACAGGATTCGGAAACCATGTGGGATGGGATATACAGGGTGATTGGACGCACCACGAAGAGGCCGGAGGAGATCCCACTCGTTCGGGACGGTAAAGTCCTGAACGAGGGGGAATCGGCCGGGGCGTTGGCGGAGGCCTTCTACCCGGAGGATCGGGTTGAGGACGACAACGCGGACCACAAAAGTATGAGAAATTTGGCAGAAACAGTAAACTTGGGGTCGCATGGTGAGTCATGCGACCCACCTTTCACACAGCACGAGCTCATGTGGTCCGCGTCTAGTTTCAACCCGAAGAAGGCGCCCGGCCCCGATGGCCTCACCGCGGATATTTGTTTGGCGGCAATCACCCTGTCCCCAATGCTGTTCCTGGCCTTAGCAAATCGCTGCCTAGCCCTGTCGTGCTTCCCCAGGAGATGGAAGGAGGCAGCGGTTGTAGTGCTGAGGAAACCCAATAAGGAAGACTACACGCACCCCAAGGCATTTCGACCTATAGGACTCTTGCCCCTTATGGGCAAGATTTTAGAGAAAATGTTGGTGAGGCGGGTCCAATGGCACACTGCGCCAATGATCAGCCGGTACCAGTACGGTTTTATGCCTCAGCGCGGAACCGAGGACGCCCTCTATGGCATGATTCAGCACATTCGAGCCGAGATGGACAGGAAGCGGCTCGTTGTGCTGATATCATTAGACATAGAGGGCGCCTTCGATAACGCCTGGTGGCCGGCTGTGAGGTGCAGGCTAGCCGAAGCCCAGTGCCCCGCAAACCTGAGGCGACTGTTCGATCACTACTTAAGTGACAGAACAGTTCGCGTCAGGTATGCGGGAGCCGAGGCGACCCGCCGACAAACCAAAGGGTGCGTGCAGGGGTCCATTGGGGGACCGACGCTCTGGAACCTGCTGCTGAATCCCCTCCTGGTGGAATTGGAGGAGATGGGCGTCCGCTGCCAGGCGTTCGCTGACGATGTGGTCCTGATGTTCTCGGGAGACGGCTCTGCTGACTTTCAGGACAGGGCCAATGGGGCTCTCGAGCATGTTAGGAAGTGGGGAGTCCGAAACAAGCTGAACTTTGCGCCACATAAGACCTCGGCCATGGTTATTACCAAAAAGCTGAAGTACGACTCCCCACGTCTGAGCATGGGCGGGAGACCCATTGACCTTGTCAGACAGATTAAAATCCTCGGATTGATAGTTGACGATAGACTCAGCTTCAAGGCGCATGTTGAGGCAGTTTGCCGAAAAACGCAAAGCCTCTATCGTCAACTGTCAACCGCGGCAAAGGTCACGTGGGGTCTAAATCCCGAGGTCATCAGGACCATATATGTTGCGGTAGCGGAGCCCATCATCCTGTACGCGGCTAGTGTGTGGGTGCCGGCGGTGGAGAGGAAGGGCATTGCACGGTTGCTAAACCAAGTGCAGCGAGGATTCGCGCAGAAGGTAGCAAAAAGCTACAGGACCGTCTCTCTGCATTCGGCCCTGATGCTTGCTGGGCTGCTTCCTCTGGACCTTCGGGTCCATGAAGCAGCCCTTATTTATTTAGTAAAAAAGGGTCACACCCAGCAAGTGTTGGGTGACCGGGAGTTAGAGAGGCCGGTAAACTTCGTGGATTCTGCGCATCCAGCTCACCGGGAGGGGCTACAGTTCGACTGCCTGACGGATGGCGACGAAGCTGCCCAGCGAGCTGCCGTCGATGTGAATATTTACACTGACGGCAGCAAAATTGACGGCAAAGTCGGCGCGGCGCTATCCATATGGGATAGCGCCGCGGAGACAAACTGCCGGAAATTAAAGCTTGGCAACTTCTGCACCGTATATCAGGCGGAACTGTTGGCCCTGCATGAGGCCGTGAAGCATGTAGTGAAGACGAATGCAAGGAGGTACGGGATTTATTCCGATTCTAGGTCCGCCCTAGAAACCGTCAGGAGCGGTATGTCCCTTCATCCCCTCGCGGAGAATATAAGGAGATGTATGAAAGAAGCCAGAGAACAAGGGAAGGATGTAAGGTTGTTTTGGGTGAAAGCGCATGCGGGGATGGAGGGAAACGAGAGAGCGGACCAATTGGCCAAAATGGCCGCAATCGGGATAAAGACCAAGCCTAATTATGATAGATGTCCCATTTCATTTGTCAAGCGACAGATTCGTCTGGAGACGCTGGACAAATGGAATGGGCGGTATGTGGAAGGAGACACGGCCTCGACGACCAAGCTCTTCTTCCCCAACGTGGCGAGCGCCCCCTCCATACTTCGGAAGCTGGATCTTGATCCCGTGCTGGTTCAAGTTTTGACGGGGCATGGGGGGTTCTCGCATTACTTGCATCGTTTTAAATGCAAGGAGAACCCCTCATGCGTCTGTGACCCAGCACGGGACGAAACTGTGCTGCACATATTGACAGAATGCCCTATATATGAAGCTGAAAGAACACAATTCGAAGTAAAATGGAGATGCAAAATGGAAAGAGAAAACTTGTACATATTTATTAAGAGTAAGGAAATCCGAGAAGATTTCGTAAAATTATGTAAGTCCTTAGCCAATAAAACTATAAATAGGAATAAGACTGTAAACTGTGATAGTTAGTATAATATTTTAAATGTATTTTACTTCAATTTTAGCATATATTTAAATTTTTAAACTGTTATTACTATTGTCTTTTAACTGTATATTAGCACTTTTTTACAAGTATTTTAATTGTTTTAATATTTTTAACTGTAATTTTAAACTGTATTATACTTTTTACCGTATTTTAATTGTATTTTAACCTTTTACCGTATTTTAATTGTATTCAGATTTTATTGTATTTTAACTGTATTTTAGTCTGTATTTAATACATAGTAATTTTATTTAGTTGATATCACAGTAAATAAACAAACTATCTGAAAAACTCATTACACCCTGTCGACAAGGTCCCTGACCAAACATGTTAGGGGAACGAGAGGGCGGCATAAAGCCGCCCACAAAAAAAAAAAAAAAAAAAAAAAAAAAAACCTAACCTAACCTAACCTAACCTAACCTAACCTAACCTAACCTAACCTAACCTAACCTAACCTAACCTAACCTAACCTAACCTAACCTAACCTAACCTAACCTAACCTAACCTAACCTAACCTAACCTAACCTAACCTAACCTAACCTAACCTAACCTAACCTAACCTAACCTAACCTAACCTAACCTAACCTAACCTAACCTAACCTAACCTAACCTAACCTAACCTAACCTAACCTAACCTAACCTAACCTAACCTAACCTAACCTAACCTAACCTAACCTAACCTAACCTAACCTAACCTAACCTAACCTAACCTAACCTAACCTAACCTAACCTAACCTAACCTAACCTAACCTAACCTAACCTAACCTAACCTAACCTAACCTAACCTAACCTAACCTAACCTAACCTAACCTAACCTAACCTAACCTAACCTAACCTAACCTAACCTAACCTAACCTAACCTAACCTAACCTAACCTAACCTAACCTAACCTAACCTAACCTAACCTAACCTAACCTAACCTAACCTAACCTAACCTAACCTAACCTAACCTAACCTAACCTAACCTAACCTAACCTAACCTAACCTAACCTAACCTAACCTAACCTAACCTAACCTAACCTAACCTAACCTAACCTAACCTAACCTAACCTAACCTAACCTAACCTAACCTAACCTAACCTAACCTAACCTAACCTAACCTAACCTAACCTAACCTAACCTAACCTAACCTAACCTAACCTAACCTAACCTAACCTAACCTAACCTAACCTAACCTAACCTAACCTAACCTAACCTAACCTAACCTAACCTAACCTAACCTAACCTAACCTAACCTAACCTAACCTAACCTAACCTAACCTAACCTAACCTAACCTAACCTAACCTAACCTAACCTAACCTAACCTAACCTAACCTAACCTAACCTAACCTAACCTAACCTAACCTAACCTAACCTAACCTAACCTAACCTAACCTAACCTAACCTAACCTAACCTAACCTAACCTAACCTAACCTAACCTAACCTAACCTAACCTAACCTAACCTAACCTAACCTAACCTAACCTAACCTAACCTAACCTAACCTAACCTAACCTAACCTAACCTAACCTAACCTAACCTAACCTAACCTAACCTAACCTAACCTAACCTAACCTAACCTAACCTAACCTAACCTAACCTAACCTAACCTAACCTAACCTAACCTAACCTAACCTAACCTAACCTAACCTAACCTAACCTAACCTAACCTAACCTAACCTAACCTAACCTAACCTAACCTAACCTAACCTAACCTAACCTAACCTAACCTAACCTAACCTAACCTAACCTAACCTAACCTAACCTAACCTAACCTAACCTAACCTAACCTAACCTAACCTAACCTAACCTAACCTAACCTAACCTAACCTAACCTAACCTAACCTAACCTAACCTAACCTAACCTAACCTAACCTAACCTAACCTAACCTAACCTAACCTAACCTAACCTAACCTAACCTAACCTAACCTAACCTAACCTAACCTAACCTAACCTAACCTAACCTAACCTAACCTAACCTAACCTAACCTAACCTAACCTAACCTAACCTAACCTAACCTAACCTAACCTAACCTAACCTAACCTAACCTAACCTAACCTAACCTAACCTAACCTAACCTAACCTAACCTAACCTAACCTAACCTAACCTAACCTAACCTAACCTAACCTAACCTAACCTAACCTAACCTAACCCAGTCACGCGCCACACGCCGACCCGTGCAGACCGTGTCCGCGCGTTGCAAAATCGCTCCGGGAGTACTTAACGCATTAAAAACTTAAGAAAATTCCAAAAAGGAGAAAAAGTGTTACGAAAGTGGAAGTGCTATACATAAAAAGACGCAGAATTTTACGCTGTACACGATAGTACAAATCGTTTTTAAAAAAGTGAAGTGTAAAAAATTTTAAGACTTAAAAAAGAAAAATTTTAACCTTAAAAAGTTTTAAAAAATTACGCTGCTAGAATAAGATCGACGACATATATATTTTTATATATCAATAGGAAGCCCCTGACGAGATCCAGGGCCTCAAGTGGTTTTTAGAATTTTTTGGACTCGGGAAAATCCTGAAAAACCAAGAAAAACAAGAACCGCGTGGCCATGAGGTCCTGGATCCAGGGGTCCCGGAGGAACGTGACTTATCTCGTTGAATAGGGGAGGACTAGCCCAGCTCAACGCCGGTTCAAGAACCAGAATCGGACAACCAGGGCCGAAGATATAAGAGTGGGAAAAACCGAAAAATTAAGTGAAAGTTTAAAAAATTCCCAACTCCAAAAAGAAAGCGAGAAGGTATTGTTTTTTGTGCTTATCTGAACTACAAATTTAAAGACGATCAAAAAGATACCCTTCTCAAAATTTTCGGAACTATACTTATAAAGTTATAACGAATGATAAAATTGTACAGAAATTTATTATAAAGTGGTACAATTGTTAATGGATATTAAATAATTTTAAAAAATTTGTAATTGTTAGATATAAGTCCTAAGCGGTTTATTGACCCCCCTATATAGTTTTAGAATTTTAGAGTGACATATGTTGGGTCTTTTGACTCAATATATTTAAGATTAAGTGTAAATTAGTATTTTAAAATTTTTTAACAGATTTGACCGGGTTTATTGACCCCATTTTAAAATTTTTAAACTATTATTTCATTATCATTTTATTACTGTGTTTTAATTGACTATGCCGAGTTTATTGACTCGGCATATATAAAATTAAGTTTTAGAAATTAGTGTTAGACTAAGTTTGAAAAATTTTATTGCATTATTTAATTGTATTGCATTGTATTGCAAACTGACTATGCCGAGTTTGTTGACTCGGCATATGTATCTCTAAGTTTTAAAATTTTACAAATTGACCTGTGCTAGACTAAGTTTTAAAAAATTTATTGTATTCAAAACTCTTTTTATTGACATTGACTTTTAAGAATTCTTTTAAAAAATTTTTAACTTTTTAAAAATTTTAAAGTTTTATAAAAAATTTTTTTTTTCTTTTTTTTTAAACTTGTAAATTTTAAATTTTTTTTTTAACTTTTATTTTAATTTAAATTAGACTATAAGTGTAATTTTAAGTTTTAGTAACAAGACGAGTTCCCCCGATATGTTTGGTATAAGAACCCCGGTACAAAAGAACGGAGCTCAGGACACAAGCAATAATATGGGAAAGGAGACAACAGACAACTCTCCAGGAGTAGACCAAAATACACAGGTCCTGAGCGTCCGCAAGAGTGTGGGGGAGTGGGAGACCGGATCGGACCCCTCGGCACAAACTCCCCCCAATAAAAGGGCAACCCCGGCTGAACGCAAGCGTTTGGTGACCGCCCTGGAGAAGCCGCAACCAGAGGAGGCGGCCGGGACCTCAGGAGCAGTCAAACTGCACAACAACCTGGACCGTGTTCAGGTTGCGCGAGGCTGCTTGAACAAAGCGAAACTCCACCTGAATGGCTCGCGCAACCTGAAGACGGAGATAAAGACTGAGGTCACGGCCGCCATCGAAAAGCTATATAACCTGGTTAAAGAGGCTGAAGCCGACCTCAAGAAGGAAAGAGGAAAAGGGAAGAGAGAGAAGGGGCACGAGGGGGGGAGGAGGGCGTTGGGGGAGAAAGGGACACAGACCCTTGATCTCCCCACGTCCGCCCCCGCCCCTAGAGATGCCACGATAGGAGAAGACCTGCTAAAAAGATTAGAGGAGCATTCCCTGCTGCTCGAAAAGAGCAGCAGGGAAATGGAGAGCTTGAGGTCGGCTCTTAGGGAATCCAGCGTGCAGGGTACCTACGCGAGCGTGGTAGCCGGGGGGCCGAAGGGATCGCCACGGGGTAGGGCGGCCACTCACTCGGTGGCGGTCTCTTCAAAAGACGACAATGATACCGGGGACCAGGTGCTAGATAAAATAAGAAAAATTGTAAACGCCACCGAAGAAGGTATAAAAATAGACAAGGTAAGAAAAGTACGCGATAGGAAAGTAATAGTAGGTTGCGGTACGGAGAGGGAGTTGAGTCGCGTGAAGGAGAGGCTCAAGACGGCCGCGGAAAGCTTGAAAGTGCAGGATGTAAGGTGTAAAGACCCCCTGATTGTCCTGATGGATGTCCTATCCTATAACAAGGATGAGGATGTGATCAGGGCAGTCAGGAGTCAGAACAAGGAGTTAATGAGAGGTATAGAAGGAGAGAACATGAGGATGGAAGTGAGGTTCCGCAGGCGAGCCAGGAACGAGCACACGTGCCACATGGTTCTTAGGGTATCACCGCGGATATGGAAGAGATTTACGGAAGCGGGATCCATACATGTGGACCTCCAGCGCGTCAGAGTGCGGGACCAGTCCCCCCTTGTGCAGTGCACACGATGCCTGGGGTACGGGCACACCAAGCGGCATTGCGGGGAGTGCCACTGTGGTGGGCCACACCTCGGGCTAGTGTGCCCCGACCGGCAAGCCGGAAAACCACCGACCTGTCGCAACTGCGCCATTGCGAAGATCGACAGGAGGGATCACACGGCATTCAGTGAAGAATGCCCGGTTAGAAGGAAGTGGGAATCCCTGGCGAGGTCGTCAGTAGCATATTGCTAAGGGCACCCCAGGCGTACCAAAGTTCCCTTCTACCGGGCGGCCCCAGTATCGCGTTGTGCAGGCGAACCTGCAGCGGTCTGAGCTCGCCACAGCGGAGCTCATCATGGAGGCGACCAAGCGAAAGCTGTCGTTCGCCTTAATCCAGGAACCCTATATTGGGAGTCGCGGCGAGATGCGGCAGCATCCAGGGACAAGAACAGTACAATGTGCCAGGAGCCAGTCCACCGAGTTGGTGGTCAAGGCGGCCATTGTGCTGTTCGACGACACCATTTCCATCACCCATCGCCCGGACCTAACCACTTGCAACATTGCAGTTGCAAAGTTGGGTACCGCGGCGTGGGAGGTGGGGGTGGTGTCTGTCTACCTGGAGCCTGATAAGCCCATCGAGCCGCTCCTGGATATGATGGGATCTGCTGTGGAGGGATTGGGCACGGTAGGCGTGATACTGGGTGGTGATCTGAATGCGTGGAACACCTGGTGGGGCAGCCGGAAGGATAACAAGAGGGGGATTACGGCTGCAGAAAAACTCGACGAGCTGGGTCTGCATGTACTGAATGAGGGGTCTGGGCCTACTTTTGAAGTCATCAGGGGCGGGAGTAGGTTCTCAAGCAATGTCGATGTAACGGCATGCTCGACCTATATGCTCGGTAAAGTCGCAAACTGGCGCCTATCGGAGGACGTATCCAGTTCGGACCACAAGGCAATCCTGTTCGACCTCGACTTGGGCCGACCTAAACGCACCGAAATCGTCTCCTCCACCCGGAAGTACACCACCAAGAAAGCAGGTTTCGTGAGAAGCTCGCCCAGTTGTGGGAAAGAAAGGGAATGACAGCGGAAAGGTATGAAAGGATAAGCACGAAAGAGAGTTTGGAAGAGGAAGTTGGTGTATTTGTGGAAACTGTGGTGGAGGTGTGCGAAGAAGTGCTGCCCAAGGCAGGGAAAAAGAGGAAAGCAGGATTGCCTTGGTGGTCCGAAGAGCTCTCCAAACTCAAGACTGATGTCTTGAGGAAGCGGAGGCGGATCTCCTACGCGGCGCCAGTTCGCAGAGACTGGGTCGTGCAGCAGTACATCGATGCTAGGGAACTCTACAGGCTGGAGATGAAGAAGGCTCAGACCCAGAGCTGGAAGAGATTTTGTGAAAGGCAAGACCGCGAAACCATGTGGGACGGTATATATAGGGTGATACGCTGCACAGAGGAAAGGAAGGAAGATGTACAACTGATGAAGGATGGAAGGGTGTTGGAAGGGGCAGAGTCGGCCAGGAGCCTTGCTGAGGCCTTCTTCCCGGAGGATGATCCGGGGGAGGATGACGCGGACCACACGGAAACCAGAGAGAAGGCAGAGACGGTGAATGATGGGTCACATGATAATTCATGTGACCCCCCCTTTACGCTAGAGGAATTGAAGTGGTCCGCGTCCAGTTTCAATCCGAAGAAGGCTCCCGGCCCGGATGGACTCACAGCCGATGTATGCTTGGCGGCGATCACCCTCAGACCGGAGATGTTCCTGGCCCTAGCCAATAAGTGCCTAGGCCTCTCCAGCTTCCCCAGAAGGTGGAAAGAGGCGGCAATTGTTGTCCTGCCTAAACCCGGTAAGGAGACCTACACGCAGCCTAAGTCTTATAGACCAATCGGCCTTCTGCCGATTTTCGGAAAAATATTGGAAAAAATGGCTATAAGACGCGTAAGGTGGCACACTGCACCGTCGATCAGCGGGCGACAGTACGGATTTATGCCGCAGCGCGGCACCGAAGACTCCCTCTATGACATGATGACACACATCAGAAACAACCTTAGAGCGAAAAAGATCACAGTGCTCGTGTCACTTGACATAGAGGGAGCCTTCGACAACGCGTGGTGGCCCGCTGTCCGGTGCAGGTTGGCCGAGACCCGCTGTCCCGCAAATCTGAGGCGTCTGGTCGATAGCTATTTTAGCGAACGATCGGTGCGCCTCAGGTTTGCGGGAGCGGAGGCCACCAGAAGTGCCACCAAGGGCTGCGTGCAGGGCTCCATCGGGGGGCCCACTTTCTGGAACTTGCTGCTGAATCCCCTTCTGGTGGAGCTGGATAGCGCGGGTGTCCACTGCCAGGCGTTTGCCGACGATGTGGTTCTGATGTTTTCCGGGGACGACTCCTCGGACATCCAAGACAGAGCCAACGAGGCCCTCGCACGTGTTCAGAGGTGGGGAGTAAGGAACAAACTTAAATTCGCACCTCACAAAACAAAGGCGATGGTCCTCACTAAGAGGACCAAATATGACTCCCCACGTCTGAACATGGGCGGGAAGCCCGTTGAGCTCGTCAAGGAAATGAAAATCCTGGGCCTGACAGTTGACGATGGACTCACCTTTAAGGCGCATATTGCCAACGTGTGCAAAAAAGCACAGGGAATCCATCGTCAGCTGTCGAGAGCAGCCAGAGTCTCGTGGGGTCTCAACCCGGAGATCGTCAGAACCATATACGTGGCAGTGGTTGAGCCCGTCATCCTTTACGCGGCTAGCGCGTGGGCGCCGGCGGCGGAAAGGAAGGGGACCAGAGTGTTGTTGGACCGGGTGCAGCGAGGATTTGCACAAAAGATTGTCAGAGCGTACAGGACCGTGTCTCTGAACGCGGCCCTAGCACTCGCTGGGTTGCTTCCTCTGGACCTAAGGGTCCAAGAGGCGGCCCTTCTTTACCAGGTAAAGAGGGGTCACACCCAGCGGGTGCTGGGGGATTTGGAACTGGAGAGGCCGGTCCCGTACGCTCGGACAGTCCACCCCGCGCACCTGGAGGGGCTGCAGTTCGGCAGCCTGGCGGACGGTGACGAAGGGGCCCAGCGAGCTGCCGTCGATGTAAACATTTACACCGACGGCAGCAAAATTGACGGCAAAGTCGGCGCGGCGCTATCCGTATGGAATGGCGCCGCGGAGACATATTGCCGGAAATTAAAGCTGGGCCAATTCTGCACTGTATACCAGGCGGAACTGTTGGCCCTGCACGAGGCGGTGAAGTTCGCTTGTGCGGACTCGAGGTTGGGCTTTGGAATTCATTCCGATTCCAGATCGGCCCTTGAGGCAGTGACGAGCGTCGATTCCCTCCACCCTCTCGCAGTGGATACTAGGAGAAGAATAATAGAGAGTAGAAAGAAAGGGAAGAATATAAGATTGAATTGGGTGAAAGCGCACGTGGGGGTGGAGGGAAACGAAAGAGCCGACGAACTCGCCAAGGAGGCAGCAATCGGAATGAAGACCAAGCCCAACTACGAGAAATGCCCTGTTTCATTCGTCAAGCGACAGATCCGTTTGGACTCGCTTGACGAATGGAACAGGCGCTATAGGGAGGGTGACACCGCCTCGACGACCAAAGTCTTCTTCCCGGACGCCGTGGCGGCCTACCCCATCCTGCGTAAGACAGAACTGGACCCAGACCTAGTCCAAATTTTCACGGGCCATGGAGGGTTCTCCGAATACTTGAACAGGTTCAGGTGTAAGGAGAGCCCTTCATGCGTCTGTGAACCCGGAAGCCAGGAATCCGTACTGCACCTACTAGCGCAGTGCCCTGTCCATGAAGCGGCAAGGGCAGAATGCGAGATCAGAATTAAAGAAAAGATCAGCGTACAAAATATTAAGAACATAATGGTAAGTAAGGAAATAAGGAATATATTTATAGAGTACTGTGTAAAGGTGGCGAAGACTGTGATTAAAAGAAACAAGACTAAAAATGTTATATTAACTTAAGGGTATTTAATTGTAAGTTTTAACATTGTATATATATTTTTTATTTATTATTCTATTATTGTAGTATTTATCATTTTAGTATTAAGATTGTAATTGTATTAATTATAAATCTATTGAGCATTCTACACTCTTTTAACCAATTGTAAATTTTTAAAATTCTTAAAATCTTTTAACAGTGTATAAATAGTTTAGTAATTGTAAATTTTAGCGATTTTAATTGTAAATAACATTTTAGTATTGTATATTATTTATTTTATTATTATTAAGTGGCTTTTTAAAAAAAAAAAAAAAAAAAAAAAAAAAAAAAAAAAATTTTAAAATTAAATCAGTAGTACAACTACCGAATTGCTCAAAATTTTTTAGCATTGTATAGTATTTTTACTTAAAAATCTAATAAAGAACATGTTGAAAAACTTATTATACCCGCACACCAGGTCCCTGACCAACATATCGGGGGAACGAGAGGGCGGCATAGAGCCGCCCAAAAAAAAAAAAAAAAAAAAAAAAAAAAAAAAAAAAAAAAAAAAAAAAAAAAAAACCTAACCTAACCTAACCTAACCTAACCTAACCTAACCTAACCTAACCTAACCTAACCTAACCTAACCTAACCTAACCTAACCTAACCTAACCTAACCTAACCTAACCTAACCTAACCTAACCTAACCTAACCTAACCTAACCTAACCTAACCTAACCTAACCTAACCTAACCTAACCTAACCTAACCTAACCTAACCTAACCTAACCTAACCTAACCTAACCTAACCTAACCTAACCTAACCTAACCTAACCTAACCTAACCTAACCTAACCTAACCTAACCTAACCTAACCTAACCTAACCTAACCTAACCTAACCTAACCTAACCTAACCTAACCTAACCTAACCTAACCTAACCTAACCTAACCTAACCTAACCTAACCTAACCTAACCTAACCTAACCTAACCTAACCTAACCTAACCTAACCTAACCTAACCTAACCTAACCTAACCTAACCTAACCTAACCTAACCTAACCTAACCTAACCTAACCTAACCTAACCTAACCTAACCTAACCTAACCTAACCTAACCTAACCTAACCTAACCTAACCTAACCTAACCTAACCTAACCTAACCTAACCTAACCTAACCTAACCTAACCTAACCTAACCTAACCTAACCTAACCTAACCTAACCTAACCTAACCTAACCTAACCTAACCTAACCTAACCTAACCTAACCTAACCTAACCTAACCTAACCTAACCTAACCTAACCTAACCTAACCTAACCTAACCTAACCTAACCTAACCTAACCTAACCTAACCTAACCTAACCTAACCTAACCTAACCTAACCTAACCTAACCTAACCTAACCTAACCTAACCTAACCTAACCTAACCTAACCTAACCTAACCTAACCTAACCTAACCTAACCTAACCTAACCTAACCTAACCTAACCTAACCTAACCTAACCTAACCTAACCTAACCTAACCTAACCTAACCTAACCTAACCTAACCTAACCTAACCTAACCTAACCTAACCTAACCTAACCTAACCTAACCTAACCTAACCTAACCTAACCTAACCTAACCTAACCTAACCTAACCTAACCTAACCTAACCTAACCTAACCTAACCTAACCTAACCTAACCTAACCTAACCTAACCTAACCTAACCTAACCTAACCTAACCTAACCTAACCTAACCTAACCTAACCTAACCTAACCTAACCTAACCTAACCTAACCTAACCTAACCTAACCTAACCTAACCTAACCTAACCTAACCTAACCTAACCTAACCTAACCTAACCTAACCTAACCTAACCTAACCTAACCTAACCTAACCTAACCTAACCTAACCTAACCTAACCTAACCTAACCTAACCTAACCTAACCTAACCTAACCTAACCTAACCTAACCTAACCTAACCTAACCTAACCTAACCTAACCTAACCTAACCTAACCTAACCTAACCTAACCTAACCTAACCTAACCTAACCTAACCTAACCTAACCTAACCTAACCCAGTCACGCGCCACACGCCGACCCGAGCGGACCGTGTCTACGCACCGCAAAGTCGCTCCGGGAACATACAACGCTGTTAAAAATCTTGAAATAGGGAAAAAGTGCTCAAATAAAACCTAGTGATACACCATAAGATGCGTCTTGACGCCATGAAGACGATGGTGTAGTTTAAAATAGTGAAAAGTGAAAATTGGAAAAGTTTAAACTGAAAAACCAAAAATACCACGTGCTTTTTGAACATAAAAGATAAAAATAAAAACGCTGCTCGAAAGCGATCGACGACATACCGTTTTAAACATACCAAACGGTAGCTCTCGTCGAGACCCAGGACCTCGAGCGGTTTTCAAAATTTTTCCTGGTCGGGAAACCCGAAAAAACCGGGAGGGAAGAAAACCGCGTGGCCACGAGGTACTGGATCCAGGAGTCCTGGAAGGCCGTGACACCTATCATCAGATAGGGGCTGACGAGCTTGGTACAGCGCCGGTTCAAGCAAGAAGATCGGACATCAGAAACTGAAATTATGGACAGTGCAAAATTGTAAATTTTTTATAACATTTTCAAAAAATCATAGTGACAAAACTAGATCGATGTGATATAGTTATCATTAGTGCACCGGATAGCGCATTTAAAGAGGAACAAAAAGGTACCTTGCTCAAAATTTTTGGACACATATTTATAAAAATAAAGCTAATGATACAATGGTACAAATTCTGGCAAAATTTTAAAAATTCTAAATAAATATTTTTAAATTAGTATTAAGACTTTAGTGATATCAAAATAAGACTGAAAAAAGCCAGAAAAATTTGACAGGGTAAATAGACCCTAGTCCAAAAATTTTATTATAGTATTTTAATTAGATAATATTATCATATATCAAGCCTTTGACCGGATATATTAGGTAAAATTTTCTTTTTTAAATACAATTGTAATATTTAAGTTTTTTTTTTATATTAATATTGACGGGGTTTATTGACCCCTTGAAATTAGTTTATTGACCTGCACGAGTTTATTGACTCGGAGCACATAGATAGTAAGTTTTAATTTTAGCAAATAAGTCTTTTACAAATAGTTATAAGTTTTATTGTATATATTGTGACAGGGTAGGCTATTGCCAAGTAAGTTAGGAATTTTAATTTAATTTTAAATTGTACAATTTTATATTTTAGGTTTTTAATTTTGAAATTTTAGATTATTTATTATTTTAAAATTTTAAAATTTTTTAAACTTTTACATTTTAAATTATACAATTGTAATTATAAGTTTTAAATATTGACGAGTTCCCAAGCATGTTTGGCATCCGTACTCCCGTCAAGAAAGGTGGACCTCAGGACCTCAGCAAAGACAATCTGGAAGGCGAAATGTCGCCAACTATCGACAACCAGACACAGGTCCTGAGCGTCAGGAAAAGTGTGGGGGAGTGGGAGTCAGGCACGGACTCCACACTGCCGACCCCCCCCCCGAAAAAGTCTGCCCCGGTCGCCCGCAAGCGTTTGGTGACCGCCCAAGAAAAACCGCAACCTGACAAGGAAACTATCACAGACAAAGCGGCTGGGCCTCCAGGAGGGGAGAAATCGACCATTACCCTAGACCGTGTTCAGGTTGCGCGAGGATGCTTGAATAAAGCTAAGCTCCATCTGGGCGTCTCGCGCAACCTGAAGACGGAAATAAAGGCGGAGGTCACAGCCGCTATAGAAAAACTATATAGTCTGGTAAAGGAAGCGGAAGCCGACCTCAAAAAGGAAAGGGCGAAGGGAAGGAGGGGACAGGAGGGGGGAAAGGGGTCAGTGGGGGAACAGGGTACACAAACCCTTGACCCCCCCGCGCCCATCTCCGCTCCTCCTGAACCCTCTTTCGGATCAAATTTAATGAAGAGACTGGAGGAACACTCCCTGCTGCTCGAAAAGAGCAGCAGGGAGATGGAAACTTTGAGGTCGGCTCTTAGGGACTCTTGCGTGCAGGGTACCTACGCGAGCGTGGTAGCCGGGGGGGTGAAAAGACCGCCTCAGGGTGGAGCGGCCACTCACTCTGTGGCGGTCACATCCAAAGATGAAAAGGAGACGGGAGACGAGGTGATAAGTAAAATTAGGAAGGTCATTAGGGCCAAGGACGAAGGTATAAAAATTGACAACATAAGGAAAGTAAAGGACAGAAAAATTGTGCTAGGATGCAGCACGGAAAAGGAGATCAAGCAAGTTAAGGAAAGGTTGGAAAGTGTGGGCAGCGGTTTAAATGTAGAATTAATGAAAAATAAAGATCCTCTTATTATATTAAAAAGTGTGCTAAATGTAATAAAGGACGAAGATATAATTAAAGCACTTAAGAGCCAGAATAAAAACTTCACCGATAAATTAGCAAAAGAGGATATTAGATTTGAAGTAAGATATCGAAAAAGGGCCAGGAATCCGCACACGTCCCACGTGGTCCTAAGGGTATCACCCCAAATTTGGAGCAGGATGACGGCGGCTGGTGCAGCCCATGTAGACCTACAAAGGGTCCAGGTCGCCGACCAGTCCCCGCTGGTCCAGTGCTCGAGGTGCCTGGGCTACGGGCACCCGAAGAGGCTGTGCACAGAATCGCAAGACGTGTGCAGCCACTGCGGGGGCCCGCACCTCAGGTCCGAATGCACCATGTGGCAGGCTGGCGAACCACCCTCCTGCCGTAATTGCCTAAGGGCAAAGACCGACAGGAGAGACCATAACGCATTTAGTAACGACTGCCCGGTAAGAAGAAGGTGGGAGGCACTCGCGCGAGCGTCCGTGGCTTATTGCTAAGGGCGCCCCGGGGGCCTCCCGCGCTCTTCGAGCCGGGACACGCTGTCATCACGCTGTGCAGGCCAACTTACAAAGGTCCGAGCTCTCAACCGCGGAGCTGATCTCAGAGGCGAGGGAGAGGAAATTCTCCTTCGCCTTGGTCCAGGAGCCGTATACTGGCAGGACTGGGGAGATGAGGCAGCATCCAGGTACAAGAGTAGTACAATGTGCTGGGAGCCGCGAATCGCCGGTTAAGTCAGCCATTGTACTATTCGACGGCGCCATGAATGTCACCCATTGCCCGGACCTCACGACCTGCAACATAGCTGTTGCAATAGTGAGGTCCGCGGCGTGGAGGGTAGGATTGGTGTCCGTCTACCTGGAGCCGGACAAGCCCATCGAACCTTACCTGGACTTGATCGGCTCTGTTGTGGAGAGAATAGGAACTGCCAGCGTGATACTTGGCGGTGACGTCAATGCGTGGTCTTCGTGGTGGGGAAGCCGCACCACGGACGGGCGAGGACTGGCCTTGGCGGAGAGGCTGGACGAGTTGGGGCTGCACATCCTCAACTCTGGGTCTGAGCCTACCTTCGACACCTGGAGAGGAGGAAGACGGTACTCCAGCGTCGTGGATGTAACTGTCTGCACGACCGCAATGCTGGGTTTGGTGGAGAACTGGCGCCTAGCGGACGATGTATCCAGTTCGGACCACAGGGCAATTCTGTTCGACGTAAAACTCCAAAGGTCCTCAGGTATGGACGTTTGTCGCTCCACCCGGAAGTACAATACGAAAAAAGCAAATTGGGGCGAGTTTCGAGAGAAACTCGCCTCAAAGTGGAACGAAAGAGAGATAACAACTGAAGGAATTAGCAACATTACTGGTAGGAAAGAATTGGAAAAGGAAGTGGATCGTTATATGGAAACCGTGGTGGAAGCCTGTAACGAGACCATGCCTGGGATACCGAGGAGGGGTAGGACAGGATTGCCCTGGTGGTCCGAAGAGCTCTCTCGTCTCAAAGCGCAAGCTTTGAGACTGAAGAGGCGGATCTCGTACGCGGCGCCAGTTCGTAGGGATTGGGTCGTGCAGCAATATATCCACGCCCGAGAAGAGTACCGGTCTGAGGTAAGGAAGGCTCAGACCCAGAGTTGGAAGGAGTTCTGCCGCCGCCAGGATAGGGAGACCATGTGGGACGGGATATACAGGGTGGTTGGACGCACCGCGGTTAGGTCGGAGGAACTCCCACTCGTTCAGGACGGTAAAGTCCTGAGCGAGGGGGAGTCGGCCGGGGCTTTAGCAGCCGCCTTCTACCCGGAGGATCGGGTTGAGGATGATGACGCGGACCACACAGAAATGAGAAATATAGCGGAAAATGTAAACGTAGGGTCGCATGATGTAACATGCGACCCGCCTTTCACCATGCACGAGCTCATGTGGTCCGCGTCCAGCTTCAACCCGAAAAAGGCGCCCGGTCCCGACGGCCTCACGGCGGATATCTGCCTTGCGACAATCACCCTGTGTCCTGAGCTATTCCTGGCCATATTAAACCGTTGCCTGGCTTTGTCGTGCTTCCCCAGGAGGTGGAAGGAGGCAGCGGTTGTAGTGCTGAGGAAACCCAATAAGGATAACTACACGCACCCTAAGTCGTTTAGGCCTATAGGACTCTTGCCCGTTATGGGCAAGGTCCTGGAGAAAATTATGGTGAGGCGGGTCCAATGGCACACTGCGCCAGTGATCAGCCGGCACCAGTACGGCTTTATGCCTCAACGCGGTACCGAGGACGCCCTCTATGAGATGGTTCAGCACATACGAGCCGAAGTTGGGAGGAAGAGGCTCGTTGTGCTGATATCATTGGACATAGAGGGCGCCTTCGATAACGCCTGGTGGCCGGCTGTGAGGTGCAGGATGGCCGAAGCTCGTTGCCCCGTAAACCTGAGGCGCCTGCTCGATCACTATCTTAGTGAGAGAGTAGTGCGCGTCAGGTATGCGGGAGCTGAGGCGACCCGCCAACAAACCAAAGGGTGCGTGCAGGGATCCATTGGGGGACCGACGCTTTGGAACCTGCTGCTGAATCCCCTCCTGATGGAATTAGAGGAGATGGGTGTCCGCTGCCAGGCGTTCGCTGACGATGTGGTCCTGATGTTCTCGGGGGACGGCTCCGCTGACTTTCAGGACAGGGCCAATGGGGCTCTCGAGCATGTTAGGAGGTGGGGAGTCAGAAACAAGCTAAACTTTGCGCCACACAAGACCTCGGCCATGGTTATTACCAAAAAGCTGAAGTACGACTCCCCACGTCTGAGCATGGGCGGGAGACCCATTGACCTTGTCAGACAGATTAAAATCCTCGGATTGATAGTTGACGATAGACTCAGCTTCAAGGCGCACATCGAGGCTGTTTGCCGAAAAGCGCAAAGCCTCTATCGTCAGCTATCAACCGCGGCAAAAGTCACGTGGGGTCTGAACCCCGAGGTCATCAGGACCATATATGTTGCGGTGGCGGAGCCCATCATCCTGTACGCTGCTAGTGTGTGGGTGCCGGCGGTGGAGAGGAAGGGCATTGCACGGTTGCTAAACCAAGTGCAGCGAGGATTTGCGCAGAAGGTAGCAAAAAGCTACAGGACCGTCTCTCTGCATTCGGCCCTAGTGCTTGCTGGGCTACTTCCTCTGGACCTTCGGGTCCAAGAAGTGGCCCTTCTTTATTTAGTAAAAAAGGGTCACACCCAGCAGGTGCTGGGAGACCGGGAGCTAGAGAGACCGGTGAGATACGTAGATTCTGCGCATCCAGCTCACCGGGAGGGGCTGCAGTTCGACTGCTTGACGGACGATGACGAAGTCGCCCAGCGAGCTGCCGTCGATGTAAATATTTACACCGACGGTAGCAAAATTGACGGCAGGGTCGGCGCAGCGTTATCCATTTGGGATGGCGCTGCGGAGACCTCCTGCCGGAAATTAAAGTTGGGAAACTTTTGCACCGTATACCAGGCGGAACTGTTGGCCCTGCATGAGGCCGTGAGGCAAGTTGTGAAGATGAATGCAAGAAGGTTTGGAATTTATTCCGATTCTAGATCCGCTCTAGAGACCGTAAAAAGCGGTATTTCCCTCCACCCCCTCGCGGAGAATATAAGAAGATGTATGAAAGAGGCTAGAGAACAAGGGAAGGAAGTAAGGCTATTTTGGGTGAAAGCGCATGCGGGGTTGGAAGGGAATGAGAGAGCGGATCAGCTGGCCAAGATGGCCGCAATCGGAATAAAGACCAAACCAAACTATGAAAGGTGCCCCATTTCATTTGTCAAGCGACAGATCCGTCTGGATACGCTTGACAAATGGAATAGGAGGTATTTGGAAGGTGACACGGCCTCGACAACCAGGCTCTTCTTCCCCAACGTGACGAGCGCCCCCGCCACACTTCGCCACCTGGAGTTGGATCCCGTGCTGGTGCAAGTTCTGACGGGGCACGGGGGGTTCTCAGAGTATTTGCACCGTTTCAAGTGCAAGGAGAGCCCCTCGTGCATCTGTGATCCAGCACGGGATGAGAGCGTGCTGCATATTTTGACAGAGTGCCCAGTCTTCGAACCAGAGAGATACGAAACAGAAATGAAATTAAACAGCAAAATTAGCAAAGAGAACTTGAGTGTCCTGATAGGTAGTAAAGACAGTAGACAAGAATTTGTAAAATACTGCAGGTCCTTGGCCCAAAGGGTCATAACTAGAAATAAAATTTAATTGTGATATTAGTTATAAGGGTGTAGTCATAGGATGTATTTTTTAAAATTGATATTTTAATTGTATTATATAAGCATTCTATTTTGTATTTTTTATTTTGTATTTTTAAATTGTAGCATAAATAGTAAGTTTTAAATTGTATATATAGTAAATGTAAATGTAAATGTAGTGTAGAAATAAAGATAACTGAAAAAATTATTTACACCCCGTAGACAAGGTCCCTGACCTTCATTATGTTAGGGGAACGAGAGGGCGGCATAGAGCCGCCCAAAAAAAAAAAAAAAAAAAAAAAAAAAAAAAAAAAAAAAACCTAACCTAACCTAACCTAACCTAACCTAACCTAACCTAACCTAACCTAACCTAACCTAACCTAACCTAACCTAACCTAACCTAACCTAACCTAACCTAACCTAACCTAACCTAACCTAACCTAACCTAACCTAACCTAACCTAACCTAACCTAACCTAACCTAACCTAACCTAACCTAACCTAACCTAACCTAACCTAACCTAACCTAACCTAACCTAACCTAACCTAACCTAACCTAACCTAACCTAACCTAACCTAACCTAACCTAACCTAACCTAACCTAACCTAACCTAACCTAACCTAACCTAACCTAACCTAACCTAACCTAACCTAACCTAACCTAACCTAACCTAACCTAACCTAACCTAACCTAACCTAACCTAACCTAACCTAACCTAACCTAACCTAACCTAACCTAACCTAACCTAACCTAACCTGCTGCTGAATCCGCTCCTGGGGGAACTGGAGGAGATGGGTGTCCGATCACAGGCTTTCGCCGACGACGTGGTTCTGATGTTCTCGGGAGAAGAAGGCTCAGAGATACAAGGCCGTGCCAATGTGGCTCTCAACCATGTTCAGGCGTGGGGAGCACGGAATAAGTTGAATTTCGCACCAGCCAAGACGAAGGCGGTGCTTTTCACAAGAAAATTAAAGTACGACTCCCCACGCCTGAGCATGGGGGGGAGACACATTGAGTACGTGAAAACCATGAGAATCCTGGGGTTGACAGTTGACGATAAGCTCACGTTCAATGAGCATATCAACAACATCTGCAAGAAAGTCATAAGCCTCTATCGTCAACTGTCGACCGCAGCGAAGATCTCATGGGGCCTGAATCCCGAGATCATCAGAACCATGTACGTTTCGGTGGTGGAACCCATCATACTCTACGGGGCCAGTGCGTGGGCGCCGGCCGCGCGGAAGAAGACCACTCGCAAGTTGTTAGACCGGGTGCAGCGGGGCTTTGCTCAGAAGATAGCAAGGGCCTATCGGACGGTCTCTCTAAACGCTGCCCTAATACTCGCCGGGTTGCTGCCTCTTGACCTCCGGGTCAGAGAGGCGGCCCTTCTTTTCGAAATAAAGAGGGGCTACTCCCGGCGGGTGTTGGGGGATCGAGATTTGGAGAGGCCGTCCAAGTATGAGGAGTCCCAGCACCCCGCTCACCTGGAAGGGCTGCAGTTCGACTGCCTGATGGACGGTGACGAAGTCGCCCAGCGAGCTGCCGTCGATGTAAGGATTTACACCGACGGCAGCAAAATTGACGGCAAAGTCGGCGCGGCGCTATCTGTATGGGATAGCGCCGCGGAGACATATTGCCGGAAATTAAAGTTGGGCGACTTCTGCACCGTATATCAGGCGGAACTGTACGCCCTATACGAGGCCGTAAAATATATAGCTAGGAGTTCCGCGGGGAGGTTTGGGGTTTACTCCGACTCGAGATCCGCCCTAGAAACACTACAAAACATTGACTCCCTCCACCCCCTGGTGATGGAAATAAGGAGGATGAAGAAAGAGATAGAGGAGAAAGGGAAGAGTATTTTTTGGTTTTGGGTAAAGGCACATGTGGGGGTGGAGGGTAATGAAAGGGCGGACGAACTTGCGAAGCAAGCTGCAGTCGGGGTAAAAACCAAGCCTCACTATGATAGGTGCCCCGTTTCATTCGTCAAGCGACAACTTCGGTTGGAATCGCTTGACGAATGGAACGGGCGATATAGGGACGGAGAAACGGCCTCGACAACGAGGGTCTTCTTCCCAGTTGCGGTTAGCGCCTACCCGGTACTTCGCGGCATAGAGTTGGATCCCGTGCTGGTTCAGGTCTTTACGGGGCATGGGGGGTTCGCTCAATACCTGCACAGATTTAAGTGTAGGGAGAGCCCCTCATGCACCTGTGATCCAGCACGGGAGGAGTCCGTGTTGCACGCCATCATAGAGTGTCCTGTGTTCGGAAAAATGAGAGAGGAGTTCGAAATGGAAATGAAAGTAGATGTAAGGCAGGAAAACATAAATCATTTGCTACTAGATAAAGAAATACGAAATAAATTTATAAATCTATGCAAAGAAATAGCTCAAAAAGTAATAGATAAAAACAAATGATAGGAGCCGAACTCGGACAAAATAACACCTGTACCTGATTTTGACTTTATTTTAAGATATTTATTGTAATTCAGCAGACTATTATATTTTTTAGATTTTTAAATTGTACATTGTAATTAGTTTTAAATTTTCATTTGTATTAAATTTTAATTAGTAAGTAATAATATTGTACCTGATTTTTTAAGTAATAAAGTTAAATAAAGTCTCTGGCTTCACTACGCTAGGGGAACGAGAGGGCGGCATAGAGCCGCCCAAAAAAAAAAAAAAAAAAAAAAAAAAAAAAAAAAAAAAAAAAAAAAAACCTAACCTAACCTAACCTAACCTAACCTAACCTAACCTAACCTAACCTAACCTAACCTAACCTAACCTAACCTAACCTAACCTAACCTAACCTAACCTAACCTAACCTAACCTAACCAGCCACGCGCCGCACGCCGACCCGAGCAGACCGTGTCCGCGCGAAGTAAATCGCTCCGGGAGCACTTAACGCTGCAAAAAATTAAGAAAAATCGCAAAAGTGGGAAAAAATACTCGAAAGTTAACGAAAGTGGTATCAATCGATGCAGAATTTTACGGCCGTTAATCCAGTGAAAAAAGTTTTTAAAAAAGTTCAGTGGAAAAATAACTAAAACCAAAAACGGCAAAATTTCACAAAGAAAAAACTTTAAAAAATAACGCTGTGAAAACGAAAGCGATGACATAGTATTTTTTATATACTACAAGGAAGCTCTCGTTGAGGTCCAGGGCCTCACGCGGTTTTTGGATTTTTCCCCCCCCAGGAAGTTGGTGAAAAACCCAAAAAAACAACTACCGCGTGGCCATGAGGTCATGGATCCAGGAGTCCTGAAGGAGCGTGACGCATCTTAATCGACAGGGGACGACGAGGCGAACACGACGCTGGTTCCAAAATAAAAATTGGACCACCTGGACAGGAGATATAAGGTGTGCAAATATCAAAAAATTTTGAGTGATTTTTAAAAAATCATATCTTAAAAAACAAAGTGGTGACCTATAGATATTTATATGTGATCGTGTTGCGCAACTCAAGGCCGTCAAAACAAGACATTCCTCAAATTTTTCGGACTTAAAACAAGCCAGATATAAGGAATGATACAATTGTACAAAAAATTTATCAGAAATTGTACAAAGTTATATTAGATTTTAAATTTTTTATATTTTTTATATTTTTAATTGACACGTGATAGCCTGTGATATGGTTTATTGACCCCCCCTGTATAGTTTTAGTATTTTATTTTGACATATATTGGGCCTTTTGACCCAATATATTTAGGTTAAGTTTTAAAATATTGTAATTTAGGATTTTATTAGTTGTTGACCGGGTTTATTGACCCCAATTTTAGCTAATTTTATTGTTCTTATTGACCCATGCCGAGTTTATTGACTCGGCATTTTTAAAACAGTAAATCTTAAGGTTTAGAATAAGTTTAATTATCTATTGACATTTGAAAATTTTAAAATTTTATTTTTAACTACTTGTACATTTTAAAAAATTTTTTTTTTTTTTTTTTTTTAAATTTTATTATTTTTTTAAGAAATTATTTAAATTAGAGTGTAATTAGATTTTTAAGTTTTAAAACAAGACGTGTTCCCCACAATGTTAGGAATCAGGACCCCGGTAAAAAAGATCGGCGCTCAGGACACCAGCCAGGAAATAGAAAAAGACGTAGCAGGCAGTTCGCCTGCTGTAGACCAGCAAACGCAGATCCTGAGCGTACGCAAAAGCGTGGGTGAGTGGGAGTCTGGATCAGACCCCACATCACACACATCCCCCAAAAAGACGACCCCGGTAGTGCGTAAGCGTTTGGCGACCGCCCATGACGCAAAGACCGACTTGACAAAGGACCAGGCGGCTGGACCTCCGAAAGGGGAAAAGTCAACCAGTACCCGAGACCGGGTTCAGGAGGCGCGAGCCTGTGTAAACAAGGCAAAGTTGCATCTAAGCGGCTCGCGCAACCTGAAAACCGAGATAAAGTCGGAGGTCACAGCCGCAATTGACAGACTGTACCGACTGGTAAAAGACTCGGAAGCCGACCTCAAGAAGGAGAGAGAGGCGCGAGGGGAGGGGCGGAAGGGGCAGGGGGGAGGGGCTGGGGACAAGGGGATACAGACCTCCGAGTCCCCCGCACCTGCCTCCACCTCACCCGCCACCGTCCTCGGAGCGGACCTAATGAAAAAATTGGAGGAGCACTCACGGCTGCTCGAGAAGAGCAGCCGAGAGATGGAAGAGTTGAGGTCGGCCCTGAAGGACAGAACAGGGCTGGGTACCTACGCGAGCGTACTGGCCGGGGGGACAAAAAGACCGCCACAGGGTGGGGCGGCCACCCACTCGGTGGCGATCTCGTCTGCCGATGACACCGATACCGGGGACCAGGTCCTAGAGAAGGTCAGGAAGATAGTTAATGCCAAAGAGGAAGGGATAAAGGTTGACAGGGTCCGAAAGATAAGGGACAGGAAGGTGATTATAGGTTGCGGCACGGAGGGGGAACTGAGCCGCGTAAAGGAGAGGCTCAAAAAGGCCTCCGGAAATCTGAAGGTAGAGGACGTCAAGAGTAAGGACCCCTTGGTAGTCCTGATGGATGTCATGTCCTACAATAGTGACGAGGACATCATCAGGGCGATCAGGGGGCAAAATAAGGAGCTGTTAAAACAAGTGGAGGAGAAAGATATGAGGTTGGAGGTCAGATTCCGGAAGCGGGCCAGGAACGTCCATACATCCCACGTGGTTATGAAGGTGTCGCCACTATTGTGGCGACGGTTTGTGGATGCGGGAGTGTTGCATGTAGACCTTCAGCGTGTCCGAGTGCAAGACCAGTCCCCCCTTGTTCAATGCACACGATGTTTAGGGTACGGACACACCAAACGGTACTGCACGGAGTCAGTAGACTCCTGCTGCTACTGTGGTGGTCCGCACCTTGGATCGGTGTGCGCCGACCGGCAAGCCGGTAAACCGCCCTCCTGTCGAAATTGCGCGATAGCGAAGATCGACGGGGGGGAGCACATAGCATTCAGTGAAGAATGTCCGGTAAGACGGAAGTGGGATTCCCTGGCGAGGTCAGCTATAGCTTACTGCTAAGGGCACCCCAGGCGTACCCGGCACTCCTCTTACCGGACGGCCCCTTTATCACGCCGTGCAGGCAAACCTGCAGCGGTCAGAGCTCGCCACGGCAGAACTCATCGTCGAAGCGACCAAGCGCAAGCTAGCGTTCGCGCTGGTTCAGGAGCCATATACAGGCAATCGCGGTGAGATGAGGCAGCATCCAGGGACAAGAACAGTACAATGTGCCAGGAACCTAACCACCGAGGAGGTGGTTAAGGCGGCCATTGTACTGTTCGACGGCACCATCGGTGTCTCCCATTGTCCGCACCTTACAACTTGCAACATTGCCGTTGCTAAGTTGAGGACTGCGGCGTGGGAGGTAGGGGTGGTGTCTGTCTACCTGGAGCCAGATAAGCCCATCGAACCGCTCCTGGACCAGATGGGAGCTGCCGTGGAGGGCTTGAATACCGCAAGCGTGATATTGGGAGGTGATCTGAATGCATGGAGCACTTGGTGGGGCAGCCGGGAAGCAAACAAGAGGGGGATTGAGGCCGCGGACAAACTTGACGAGCTGGGTCTACATGTACTGAATGAGGGGTCTGAGCCTACCTTTGACGTGATTCGTGGTGGAGTACGCTATTCCAGTTGCGTCGATGTAACGGCCTGTTCGACCCACTTACTGGGGAGGGTGTTGAACTGGCGGCTTGCGGAGGATGTATCTAGTTCGGATCACAGGGCAGTCCTGTTCGACCTCAACTTGGGCAGATCCAAGTGCAACGAAGTGGTATCCTCCACCCGGAAGTACAACACTAAAAAAGCAGACTGGTGCGAGTTTCGTAAGAAACTTGCCCAGCTGTGGAAGAATGAAAGGGTAACAGTGACAGAGATTGGAAAGATAGAGATGGAAGAAAGATTGAATGGAATGATAGAGAAGTATGTTGCTTCCGTGGTGGAGGTGTGCGATAAAGAGCTGCCCAAGGTGGGGGGGAAAAGGCGAGCAGGGCTGCCTTGGTGGTCCGAAGAGCTCTCAAGCCTCAAGACTGAAGTCCTGAGGCTAAAGAGGCGGATCTCCTCCGCCGCGCCGGTCCGCAGGGAGTGGGTCGTTCGGCAGTACATCGACGCCAAGGAAAATTATAAGCGGGAAGTCAAAAAGGCTCAGACCCAAAGCTGGAAGAAGTTTTGCGAAAGGCAGGAGCGTGAAACCATGTGGGATGGGATCTACAGGGTGATGCGCCGCACAGCCGTGAGGAAGGAGGAAGTCCCCCTCATGAAAGATGGAAAAGTGTTGGAGGGGGTAGAATCGGCCAGGAGCCTTGCGGAAACATTTTTTCCGGAAGACAAAGAGGAGGATGACGATGCGGACCACAAAGAAATAAGAAAAACAGCAGAAAAGATAAATGAGGGGTCGCATGATGAGTCATGCGACCCACCATTCACTCTGGCCGAGCTTAGGTGGTCCGCATCGAGCTTTAACCCCAAAAAGGCTCCTGGTCCAGATGGACTCACGGCTGACATTTGTTTAGCGGCCATTGACCTGGATCCGGACTTATTCCTGGCGATCGCTAATAAGTGCCTGAGCCTCTCTTTCTTCCCCGGGAGGTGGAAAGAGGCAGCAATTGTGGCATTGCCTAAACCCGGTAAAGACACCTACACGCAGCCTAAGTCTTACAGACCCATAGGGCTCTTGCCGGTTTTCGGCAAGATCCTAGAAAAAATGGCTGTAAGACGTATACGGTGGTATACTGCACCGACGATCAGCGGGCGCCAATACGGCTTTATGCCACAGCGCTCTACCGAAGACTCCCTCTATGACATGGTCCAGCACATTAGATCCAAGCTAACAGAAAAGAAGATAGTCGTGCTGGTCTCATTGGACATAGAGGGAGCCTTCGATAACGCTTGGTGGCCCGCGATCCGGTGCAGGTTAGCGGAAACGCGGTGCCCCGCAAATCTGAGGCGCATGATCGACAGCTACTTTAGCGATCGATCCGTGCGCGTCAGATTTGCGGGAGCGGAGTACGCTACGAAGACCACCAAAGGCTGCGTGCAGGGGTCAATCGGGGGGCCCACTTTTTGGAATCTGCTGCTGAATCCCCTTCTGGGGGAGTTAGATAGTGTGGGTGCCCACTGCCAGGCTTTTGCCGACGATGTGGTGCTGATGTTCTCCGGAGACAGATCCTCGGAAATACAGGAGAGGGCCAATGGGGCTCTCGCACTTGTTCAGAGGTGGGGAGTAAGAAATAAACTAAATTTTGCGCCTCATAAAACGAGAGCCATGGTCCTCACTAGGAGGACCAAGTATGACTCCCCGCGTCTGAACATGGGCGGGAGACCCATTGAGCTCGTTAGAGAACTGAAAATCCTGGGCTTGACGGTTGACGATAGACTCACCTTTAAGACGCACATTGCGAACGTCTGCAACAAAGCGCAAGGCGTCTATCGTCAGCTGTCGAGAGCAGCCAGAGTTTCCTGGGGTCTGAACCCGGAGATCGTCAGGACCATATACGTGGCGGTGGTCGAGCCCACCATCCTCTATGCGGCCAGCGTATGGGCCTCTGCGGCAAAAAGGAAGGAGACCTTGAAGTTGCTTAACCGGGTGCAGCGGGGATTTGCGCAGAAGATAGTGAGAGCGTATAGGACCGTATCCTTGAACTCCGTCCTAGCACTTGCCGGGTTGCTTCCTCTGGACCTTCGGGTCCAAGAAGCGGCCCTTCTTTACGAAGTAAAGAAGGGTCACACCCGGCAGGTGCTCGGAGATCTTGAGTTGGAGGAGCCGGTCCTGTACGCTCGGACTCTGCACCCCGCGCACCTGGAGGGGCCACAGTTCGACTGCCTGGCGGACGGTGACGAAGTGGCCCAACGAGCTGCCGTCGATGTAAGTATTTACACCGACGGCAGCAAAATTGAAGGCAGGGTCGGCGCGGCGCTATCCGTTTGGAATGGCGCCGCGGAGATTTCCTGCCGGAAATTAAAGCTGGGGCACTTCTGCACCGTATACCAGGCGGAACTGTTGGCCCTGTACGAGGCATCCCTATATGTAGTGAACAGTGATCGAAGAGTGTTTGGCATTCATTCCGATTCCAGGTCCGCCCTCGAAACGATAGCGAATGGAGATTCCCTCCACCCCCTCGCTGTGAAGGTAAGAAGTAACATAAAGAGAAGTGAGGAGCAGGGAAAAGTTATTAAAATGTATTGGGTGAAGGCGCACGCGGGGGTGGAAGGGAATGAGAGGGCGGACGAGCTGGCAAAGCAAGCTGCAATCGGAATGAAGACCAAGCCAAACTACGAGAAGTGTCCCGTCTCATACCTCAGGAGGCAAATCCGGTTGTTGTCGCTTGAGGTATGGAACGGGCGCTATAGGGACGGGGAAACAGCCTCAGTGACCAAGGTCTTCTTCCCGGATGTCATCGAGGCATACCCCATCCTGAGAAAGATTGAACCGGATCCTATATTAACGCAGATTTTCACCGGACATGGAGGGTTCTCCTCCTATTTAAGCAGATTTCGTTGCAAGGAGAGCCCTTCATGTATCTGCGATCCGGGAGAACAGGAATCCGTGCTGCATATAATCGCTGAGTGCCCGGTATTTGCCGCGCAGAGAGCCGACTTTGAAATAGAAACAAGAAATAGGATAAACATGGACTCACTGAAAGACTTGATTAAGAATAAAGATATAAGAGAAAGATTTTTAAAATTTTGTAAAGAGTCGGCTCGCGCGGCAATAAATAGAAATAAGGTGTAGGGTTAAGATTTTATTGTGTACTGCTTATTTAAATTTTAATATACATATTATTTATTATTATTATTTTCCTTTTAAAATTTTCTTTTTAATAATTGTAAATTATGATATTTATTGTATTTATTTTTAAACTCGTAGCATGTAAGCAGTGATGAAATTGTGATATTAGATATAAGTAATTTTATTGTAATGTAATTTTTTATTTTCATTTTTTAACTTCAATTTTATATTTTTAATAAAAGATTTCTGAAAAAATTATTACCCGCACCCCAGGTCCCTGACCTACCTATGTTAGGGGAACGAGAGGGCGGCATACAGCCGCCCAAAAAAAAAAAAAAAAAAAAAAAAAAAAAAAAAAAAACCTAACCTAACCTAACCTAACCTAACCTAACCTAACCTAACCTAACCTAACCTAACCTTTTTTTTTTTTTTTTATAGTCAGGAAATGCGTTACGCACCCCTACGCCGGGCTGTGCAATGGCGTAGGGAGTGTGGGACTCGCCGGCCACAGAAGGTGTAAGAAGAGGTGACCGGAATACCCACTAAAACCTGACTGCCCTCTGACGCATTACGGCGGGGCCACGGGGACGCGTGAGCTTGCTACCGCGACCCCGCCTGCGTTTCGCCGTTAGGCGCCGTCTGTAGGGTCGAACCTAACCTAACCTAACCTAACCTAACCTAACCTAACCTAACCTAACCTAACCTAACCTAACCTAACCTAACCTAACCTAACCTAACCTTTTTTTTTTTTTTTTTTTTTTTTTTTTTATAGTCAGGAAATGCGTTACGCACCCCTACGCCGGGCTGTGCAATGGCGTAGGGAGTGTGGGACTCGCCGGCCAAGGAAGGTGTAAGAAGGTGGCCGGAATACCCACTAAAACCTGACTGCCCTCTCACGCATTACGGCGGGGCCACGGGGACGCGTGAGCTTGCTACCGCGACCCCGCCTGCGTTTCGCCGTTAGGCGCCGTCTGTAGGGTCGGGGAGGGCGGCCACGTATTGCCGCGCTCTCCTTCCCGGTCTTCGTCTTCGGGTTGGGGGCGCCTGGGAGTCTATCTCGCGCTCCCGCTCCATCGCCTCCTTCTGCGAGATGACAGCTTCGCAGAAGGAGGCTACGCCATCCCATGACCTCTCGCTTCTTAGCATGGCGCTTATTACGCCGGGGAGCGAGAGGTCTCCGCCGATCGCCGCCACCAGGGTGCGGCGCTCATCAGACCAGGCACAACACACCTCTAGCGTGTGCTGTGCCGTATCGTCCCGTTCGCCGCACCCATGGCACGACGCCGTCTCCTCCCTTCCGATCCGACGCAGGTACCGCCCGAAACAGCCATGTCCTGACAGAACCTGCGTCAGTCGGAAGGTGAGGGACCCGTGGCCCCTCCCGCACCATTCCGAGAGCAGTGGACGGATGGCCTCAATTGTGCGGACCCCGTATTTGGCGTCCGCGAGGCCTGTCGCCCAAAGCTCTATGGTCGTCATTTTCCTCCTCCTCTGCCGAGCGCGGGCGTGCTCCTCCGGGGTGTGAGAGCCACCCCGGCCTCTGAGCTCGGCCCGCACCCGGTATTCCTCAGCCAGCACCCTCGCTTCGATCTCCCAAGGAGGAGTGCCGGCCAGGACGCAGGCCGCCGCGTGGCCTACCGTGCGGTAGGCCCGGCACGCACGCGCCGCAACAATTCGTTGCGGCCTGCGAAGGAGGGCCCTGTTAGGCGCGTCTAGGGCGTCTGCCCAGATCGGCGCGCCGTACAGGGCCATACTTTTGACGACCATGGTGTACAGGCGTCTTGCCTGCACACCCGGACCTCTGGTGTTGGGGAGGAGCCTAGCCAGGGCTGCTGCCGCCCCCACGAGCCGGGGGGTCAGCGTCTGGAAGTGGTCCCTGAAACGCCAACCCCCGTCGAGGGTGAGGCCCAGATAGTTCATCCGGGCCTTCACCGCGACCTCGCCCCCGCCGATCCGAAGGTTGGCCCCCGCTGGCACCTTCCACCTCGGCCCTCTAAAATAGAGGGCCTCAGTTTTTTGGAGGGCCACGCGGAGGCCGAGCGCCTCGATTCTCCGGACCAGCAGGGTGGCTCCGGCCTCAGCCCTCGCCTTCAGCTCCCTCCAGGTGCTGTCCCGGACTGCTACAAGCGTGTCATCTGCATAGCAGATGACCGACATCTGGGGCAGCACCTTTCCGCGGATGGCCCAATCGAATCCGATGTTCCACAGTAGGGGTCCCAGTACGGACCCCTGGGGAACACCGGAGGCCATCCGCCTTTCCTCTCTGGCCGTCCTCCCCATGTAGGACACTACCCGATCCTGCAGGTAGTGTCCTACCACCCTCCGGAGATAGGGAGGCACTCGGTGGTATCGGAGTGCCTCCTCTATTACCTCAAAGGGGAGGGAGCCGAAGGCATTAGCGATGTCGAGCGACACCGCCATAGCCCCCTGCCCCCTCTGGGCCGCATCCTCCGTGAACCTCCTCAGGGCGGTCAGGGCATCGAGGGTCGATCGCCCCGACCGGAACCCGAATTGGTTCCCAGAGATCTGCGGCCCATCCCTCGCCAGATGCTGGATGAGCCGGGAAGCGATCACTCTTTCTAGCAGCTTCCCGATCTCGTCCAGCATCACTAGAGGCCGGTATCCGGAGGGTGAGTCCGCGGGGCGGCCGTCTTTTCTGATGAGGACCAGCCGCCCCTCCTTCCACGCCCCAGGGAAGCGCCCCGCCGCCAGGCAATCGCCGAATAGGCAGCGGAGGCGGTCCCCGAGGTGTTTTGCGGCTATGAGGAGGACCTTGCCAGGGACTCCATCGGGCCCCGGTGCTTTCCGGGGCCCCCGGAGCCGGCTGGCCGCCCTAGCTACCTCCTCCTCTGTAATCGGAGGAGGAGGGGGGGGAGTGTCCCTGTCATCTGGCGGGGCCATGCGCGGCGGATCGAAGGGAGGGCTGTTAGGAAACAGCCCCTCGACCACCGCGCTGAGGACAGCCGGCTCCATTTGTTCTGTGGGGGGCGCCACCTTTAGTTTTGCCCGCACCATGCGGTACGGACGCCCCCACGGATCTTCGTCGAGGGTCGCCAAGAACTCTGAGTAAGCATTGTCCTTGGCGACCCTGATGGCTGCTGCGAGCGCCTTCTTGGCGGCGCGCATGTCGGCCTGAAGGCGCTCCAGCTCGACATCCGTCCGGTGCCGCCGTCTGCGGCACCGCGTGAATGCACGCCGGGCGGCGTTACTGGCGGCACGCAGTACCGCGAGGTCCTGCGACCACCAGTAGACGCCCGCCCTGGGCGTGAAGCGTCGCGCCCTGGGCATCCCGGCGTTGCAGATCGCCGTCAGGTCCCGGCGGAACCTGACGGCCCTCTCCTCAACCCCCACCGATTGGGGGGGGTCCGCCGACCACGCGCAGCATATTGCGGCCTCTTCCGCCAGGTCCGCGTCGAGGCGGGAAAGCTGCCATCGCGGGAAGACCGCGCCTCGCCGCGGACCGGCCGCTGCGCGCGCCCGCTGATCCAGGGGCGCGTTGGAGACCCTGAACCGGATGTATAAATGATCGGACAGGGTCTCCACCTCCTCCAGGACACGCCAACATGAAATGCGGGCGCCGATAGCGGGGGTGGCGAATGTGACGTCTACCACTGAGCCCCCCCGTCCTCGTACGCACGTGTCGGCGTTGCCCTGGTTCTCCGGGGCTAGGCCGATGACTGTAGCCCAGTCCCGGAGGAGCGCCCCTTTCACGTCGGTGATGGAGGACCCCCACGCTGCGCACTTAGCGTTGAGATCCCCCATCACGATGACCTGGGCGGGCGATGCCCTCCGCACCACCGGCTCCAGGCCGTCCAGGAACCTCTCGAAGTCCGAGAGGTTCCTGTTTGGGGAGAAGTAGACTCCTACGAGTACTACCCCTCCCCAATTTGCCGCCACGTACCCTGCACCCCTCTCCCTGAGGGAGAGGCGCTGGGGGGCAGCGGGCGGCACCACTATGGCGACCGAGCCCTCCGTATCCCCGATCCAGTTTGGCAGAGGGGGGACCAGGTAGGGCTCGGCCACAACGGCGACGCCAATCTTCCACTCCGCCAAGACCTGCATAAGCAGGTCCTGTGCGCGGGCGCAGTGGTTGGCGTTGGTCTGCAGGAACTCTGTGTGTGGGTGTCCTGGCATTATGACACTTGCATTTCGAGTTCCTCAGTGGCCTGCGGCGGAGAAGGTCTGCTCCGTGGGGCCTTCCCCTTCACGGTAGGGGGCGTGCATTTGGCACCCCCCATCGCATGCGCGTGCGGGCGACCTGCCTTCGCACATACCGCGCATTTGGCAGGCGCCTCGCACGTGGCCGCCTTATGCCCCTCCTTGCCACAACGGAAGCAGAGTTTGCCAAAGTCAGCTTCCGTTGGGCACTCTGCAGGGCAGAGGGCACGTGTATGGCCTAGCCGCATGCACTTGTAGCAGCGCAGCGGCCGGGCCTCCATCGCTTTGACGGTGGCCATGGTCCAGCCTATGGCCAGCTTTCCTGCTTTTACGGCTGCCTTGGCAGCGGTCGCCGGGCACTTTATAATGGCCGAGCCGTCACCCCAGAAGCTACGGCGGATTTGGCCGGCCTTGACCTGGCTGGGGGAGCAGCCACCAGCAGCCGCCACCTTGGCAACCAGCTCCTCCTGGGTAACAGACTCGTCTAAGCCGGTGAGCTTGAGGCTGACCGATTTGGTCGGGCGGGCTATATCGGCCCAGGCCCCGATGACCTCCGTCAGTCTGGCGGCCAGGCGGTCAGCAGAGGCGTCCGGGGTCTCTCCCCCTACCTCCATCAGCCTGGAGCCGGTCACGCTCGTACGGATCTTGACCGTCTCCAAGCCAAAGTCTCGAAGCAGGATGGAGGTCCTGGCCTTGGTGAGAACCTCGGCCATGGTGATGGCCTCCCCCTTCTTGAGGCTCACCATGATGGCCGCCGTCTTCGGGACCGTAATTTTCGGGGGCTTCGGTGGGGCCGCGGCTTTTTGACCAGATGGGGTGGGGGCAGGCCTATTCGAGGGGTTGCTTTTCTTTTTGGCCTTCCGGCCCACAACCTCTGTCCATCTAGGCCCATCTGTTGGGCCCTCGGGTGTTTGCCCTTGCTGGCCTTTCTCAGCTGGTGTCCGTCCCCCACCATGCTGAGAGGGGCGAGGGGGCTTTGAAGGGGCAGCCGGTTTGGTCTGAGTCGGTCTCCTTGCTGTGCTTGTGTCCCTGCCGGGCTGTGCTCTGGGACGGGGCGGCGGCGGCTGTCGCCTATCAGCGCTCAGGGGCGGCCTGAACACCGGCTCAGGAGGGAGGCGAGTCCGCTTGTCCGCCGCCAGAGGGGGGCGGAGACGCTGTTCAGGCAACAGACGGTCTTCTAGAGCCTCTAGCCTTGCATTTAGCATCGTGCCCACTTGGCAGAGGATGGTCCGCACGAGGTCTTCGTTATGTGCCTGATCAGGCTGACTCGGCACAGCGATATCAGCCTGTGGCCTCGCCCGGAGAAGGCACTCTCTCATATCCGCCACCTCTTTGCGCAGCAGCGCGACCTCGGCTTTCATGCGCTCGTTTTCCGCGCGAAGCAGCCGTGCTTCCTCTGAGTCTGTGCGCTTCGCGATCGCCTTAAAATTGTCCCTAATGGCGTCCACAGCCTCGTTTAGAGCGCGGACAAAAGTGCCCTTAAGGTGGGACGACTTTTTTGCCACATCCAGTATGACGCCGAGGTGTGTCTCTACTCGACCCTCTACATTTGTCGCCGGCTGCGCGTCGCGAATAGGCGTATTGGCGCCCTTCCGAGCGCCCGACGCGGCGGAAGATGTTCTTGTCGACCTCACCTCAGACAGCGACGACATCAGTTCGGCCTCCGCACGCGCTTCCATCTCTTCCTTCTGAGCCTTCAAAAAGGCTTGTTTGGCCGCCGCCAGCCCGACATAGTCGCCGGTGGTTGGCGGACGACCGCGTCCCTTCCTTTTGGTGCTAGTGGCGGGGGTCTCCGTAGAGCTCCCGCTGAGCTCCACATCCCTGGGCCGCTTCTGACCTCGGCCTTCGCTCCAAAAGCGCCCAGGCCCATCCCTGTCCAGGGACTCCATAGAGCCGCATAGACTTGTAACGGACACCATGCTTCGATGTTCCGTGTCCGAATCGGACTCCGACAGTCTTTTGTGCGCCGTTGTCGGGGTGCGCGTCAGCACGACCCTCAACTCCTTCATCTTCTGCTCCTCCCTCATCACATCTCCACTCTCCACACTCCTCTCTACATCAACAACGTTTTTAATTTGAGTATATGTATCCATTTGTGTTCCCACGAGAAGGGTCGATCAACAGGTCCACCCCCGGGTGACGCCCATTCCGAAGGGTAAGGCTACATACTGTAGAGGTCGCCAGGTATCTACAGGTTTTAACGACTTCGCTGTCGGGTTTTTATAGAGTTTTCCTTTCTCGCGGGCCGGCCGGTTAAGGCAAGCCCTCCGCTCTAGTGCCTCGACATACTCCATAACGCCGATTCGATGGAGATCGTTGAAGAGACACTAGGCTACGGGGTGCTAGGGGGTCGGCGTGCCTCCCCTAGTTTTGGACGGTTGTTCCCGACGGCGGTGTTAATGCACGCCGGGCCGCCCCCTAACCTTCCCACCTCCCCCCCCTTACCCATTTCCCCCCCGGTGTTTGGTCCGCGGGGCGCTAGTCGCCCTACCCCGACTACAAGCCGGAGCGTTCCCCTATCCGCCACCCGGGGACGCGCCACGTCGGAGTTCACCTCTCCGCCCACTGAGACGACCCAGCAGGTCCGTGGAACCTAACCTAACCTAACCTAACCTAACCTAACCTAACCTAACCTAACCTAACCTAACCTAACCTAACCTAACCTAACCTAACCTAACCTAACCTAACCTAACCTAACCTAACCTAACCTAACCTAACCTAACCTAACCTAACCTAACCTAACCTAACCTAACCTAACCTAACCTAACCTAACCTAACCTAACCTAACCTAACCTAACCTAACCTTTTTTTTTTTTTTTTTTTTTTTTTTTTTATAGTCAGGAAATGCGTTACGCACCCCTACGCCGGGCTGTGCAATGGCGTAGGGAGTGTGGGACTCGCCGGCCACAGAAGGTGTAAGAAGGTGGCCGGAATACCCACTAAAACCTGACTGCCCTCTGACGCATTACGGCGGGGCCACGGGGACGCGTGAGCTTGCTACCGCGACCCCGCCTGCGTTTCGCCGTTAGGCGCCGTCTGTAGGGTCGGGGAGGGCGGCCACGTATTGCCGCGCTCTCCTTCCCGGTCTTCGTCTTCGGGTTGGGGGCGCTTGGGGGTTTGTCTCGCGCTCCCGCTCCATCGCCTCCTTCTGCGTGATGACAGCTTCGCAGAAGGAGGCTACGCCATCCCATGACCTCTCGTTTCTAAGCATGGCGCTTATTACGCCGGGGAGCGAGAGGTCCCCGCCGATCGCCGCCACCAGGGTGCGGCGCTCATCAGACCAGGCACAACATATCTCTAGCGTGTGCTGTGCCGTGTCGTCCCGTTCGCCGCACCCATGGCACGACGCCGTCTCCTCCCTTCCGATCCGACGCAGGTACCGCCCGAAACAGCCATGTCCGGACAGAACCTGCGTCAGTCGGAAGGTGAGGGACCCGTGGCCCCTCCCACACCATTCCGAGAGCAGTGGACGAATGGCCTCAATTGTGCGGACCCCGTATTTGGCGTCCGCGAGGCCTGTCGCCCAAAGCTCTATGGTCGTCATTTTCCTCCTCCTCTGCCGAGCGCGGGCGTGCTCCTCTGGGGTGTGAGAGCCACCCCGGCCTCTGAGCTCGGCCCGCACCCGGTATTCCTCGGCCAGCACCCTCGCTTCGATCTCCCACGGAGGAGTGCCGGCCAGGACGCAGGCCGCCGCGTGGCCTACCGTGCGGTAGGCCCGGCACGCACGCGCCGCAACAATGCGTTGCGGCCTGCGTAGGAGGGCCCTGTTTGGCGCGTCTAGGGCGTCCGCCCAGATCGGCGCGCCGTACAGGGCCATACTCTTGACGACCATGGTGTACAGGCGTCTTGCCTGCACACCCGGACCTCTGGTGTTGGGGAGGAGCCTAGCCAGGGCTGCTGCCGCCCCCACGAGCCGGGGGGTCAGCGTCTGGAAGTGGTCCCTGAAACGCCAACCCCCGTCGAGGGTGAGGCCCAGATATTTCATCCGGGCCTTCACCGCGACCACGCCCCCGCCGATCCGAAGGTTGGCCCCCGCTGGCACCTTCCACCTCGGCCCTCTAAAATAGAGGGCCTCAGTTTTTTGGAGGGCCACGCGGAGGCCGAGCGCCTCGATTCTCCGGACCAGCAGGGTGGCTCCGGCCTCAGCCCTCGCCTTCAGCTCCCTCCAGGTGCTGTCCCGGACTGCTACAAGCGTGTCATCTGCATAGCAGATGACCGCCATCTGGGGCAGCACCTTTCCGCGGATGGCCCAATCGAAACCGATGTTCCACAGTAGGGGTCCCAGTACGGACCCCTGGGGAACACCGGAGGCCATCCGCCTTTCCTCTCTGGCCGTCCTCCCCATGTAGGACACTACCCGATCCTGCAGGTAGTGTCCTACCACCCTCCGGAGATAGGGAGGCACTCGGTGGTATCGGAGTGCCTCCTCTATTACCTCAAAGGGGAGGGAGCCGAAGGCATTAGCGATGTCGAGCGACACCGCCATAGCCCCCTGCCCCCTCTGGGCCGCATCCTCCGTGAACCTCCTCAGGGCGGTCAGGGCATCGAGGGTCGATCGCCCCGACCGGAACCCGAATTGGTTCCCAGAGATCTGCGGCCCATCCCTCGTCAGATGCTGGATGAGCCGGGAAGCGATCACTCTTTCTAGCAGCTTCCCGATCTCGTCCAGCATCACGAGGGGCCGGTATCCGGAGGGTGAGTCCGCGGGGCGGCCGTCTTTTCTGATGAGGACCAGCCGCCCCTCCTTCCACGCCCCAGGGAAGCGCCCCGCCGCCAAGCAATCGCCGAATAGGCAGCGGAGGCGGTCCCCGAGGTGTTTTGCGGCTATGAGGAGGACCTTGCCAGGGACTCCATCGGGCCCCGGTGCTTTCCGGGGCCCCCGGAGCCGGCTGGCCGCCCTAGCTACCTCCTCCTCTGTAATCGGAGGAGGGGGGGGAGTGTCCCTGTCATCTGGCGGGGCCATGCGCGGCGGATCGAAGGGAGGGCTGTGAGGAAACAGCCCCTCGACCACCGCGCTCAGGACAGCCGGCTCCATTTGTTCTGTGGGGGGCGCCACCTTCAGTTTTGCCCGCACCATGCGGTACGGACGCCCCCACGGATCTTCGTCGAGGGTCGCCAAGAACTCTGAGTAAGCATTGTCCTTGGCGACCCTGATGGCTGCTGCGAGCGCCTTCTTGGCGGCGCGCATGTCAGCCTGAAGGCGCTCCAGCTCGACATCCGTCCGGTGCCGCCGTCTGCGGCACCGCGTGAATGCACGCCGGGCTGCGTTACTGGCGGCACGCAGTACCGCGAGGTCCTGCGACCACCAGTAGACGCCCGCCCTGGGCGTGAAGCATCGCGCCCTGGGCATCCCGGCGTTGCAGATCGCCGTCAGGTCCCGGCGGAACCTGACGGCCCTCTCCTCAACCCCCACCGATTGGGGGGGGTCCGACGACCACGCGCAGCATATTGCGGCCTCTTCCGCCAGGTCCGCGTCGAGGCGGGAAAGCTGCCATCGAGGGAAGACCGCGCCTCGCCGCGGACCGGCTGCTGCGCGCGCCCTCGAATCCAGGGGCGCGTTGGAGACCCTGAACCGGATGTATAGATGATCGGACAGGGTCTCCACCTCCTCCAGGACACGCCAACACGAAATGCGGGCGCCGATAGCGGGGGTGGCGAATGTGACGTCTACCACTGAGCCCCCCCGTTCTCGTACGCACGTGTTGGCGTTTCCCTGGTTCTCCGGGGCTAGGCCGATGACTGTAGCCCAGTCCCGGAGGAGCGCCCCTTTCACGTCGGTGATGGAGGACCCCCACGCTGCGCACTTTGCGTTGAGATCCCCCATCACGATGACCTGGGCCGGCGATGCCCTCCGCACCACTGGCTCCAGGCCATCCAGGAACCTCTCGAAGTCAGAGAGGTTCCTGTTTGGGGAGAAGTAGACTCCTACGAGTACTACCCCTCCCCAATTTGCCGCCACGTACCCTGCACCCCTCTCCCTGAGTGACAGGCGCTGGGGGGCAGCGGGCGGCATCACTATGGCGACCGAGCCCTCCGTATCCCCGACCCAGTTTGGCAGGGGGGGGACCAGGTAGGGCTCGGCCACAACGGCGACGCCAATCTTCCACTCTGCCAAGACCTGCATAAGCAGGTCCTGTGCGCGGGCGCAGTGGTTGGCGTTGGTCTGCAGGAACTCTGTGTGCGGGTGTCCTGACATTATGACACTTGCATTTCTATTTCCTCACTAGCCTGGCGGCTCTGCGGCGGAGAAGGCTTGCCCCGTGGAGCCTTCCCCTTCACGGTAGGGGGCGTGCATTTGGCACCCCCCATCGCATGCGCGTGCGGGCGACCTGCCTTCGCGCATACCGCGCATTTGGCAGGCGCCTCGCACGTGGCCGCCTTATGCCCCTCTTTGCCACAACGGAAGCAGAGTTTGCCATAGTCCGCTTCCGTTGGGCACTCTGCAGGGCAGAGGGCACGTGTATGGCCTAGCCGCATGCACTTGTAGCAGCGCAGCGGCCGGGCCTCCATCGCTTTGACGGTGGCCATGGTCCAGCCTATGGCCAGCTTTCCTGCTTTGACGGCTGCCTTGGCAGCCGTCGCCGGGCACTTTATAATGGCCGAGCCGTCGCCCCAGAAGCTTCGGCGGATTTGGCCGGCCTTGACCTGGCTGGGGGAGCAGCCACCAGCAGCCGCCACCTTGGCCACCAGCTCCTCCTGGGTAACGGATTCGTCTAAGCCGGTGAGCCTGAGGCTGACCGATTTGGTCGGGCGGGCTATATCGGCCCAGGCCCCGATGACCTCCGTCAGTCTGGTGGCCAGGCGGTCAGCAGAGGCGTCCGGGGTCTCTCCCCCTACCTCCATCAGCCTGGAGCCGGTCAAGCTCGTTCGGATCTTGACCGTCTCCAATCCAAAGTCCCGAAGCAGGATGGTGGCCCTGGCCTTGGTAAGAACCTCGGCCATGGTGATGGCCTCCCCCTTCTTGAGGCTCACCATAATGGCTGCCGTCTTCGGGACCGAGATTTTCGGGGGCTTCGGCGGGGCCACGGCTTTTTGGCGTGCCGCACCAGATGGGGTGGGGGCAGGCCTAGTCGAGGGGTTGCCTTTCTTTCTGGCCTTCCGGCCCACAACCTCTGTCCATCTTGGCTTATCTGTTGGGCCCTCGGGTGTTTGCCCTTGCTGGCCTTTCTCAGCTGGTGTCCGTCCTCCACCATGCTGAGAGGAGCGACGGGGCTTTGAAGGGGCAGCCGGTTTGGCCTGAGTCGGTCTGCTTGCCGTGCCAGTGTCCCTGCCGGGCAGTGCTCTGGGACGGGGCGGCGGCGGCTGTCGCCTGTCAGCACTCAGGGGCGGCCTGAGCACCGGCTCAGGAGGGAGGCGAGTCTCCAGATCCTCGAAGCGAGCGTTGACCATGCCGCCTATCATTTGGAGGAGCTCGTGCTTTAGCCCCTCGGTGTCAAGGCATTGTTGCGCTTGCGGTCTCTTTTGAAGTGTGACTGAGACTTCCTGCATTTGCTTTTTGAGACCCTCCAGTTCCTTGCGCAGGCGCAGGTTGTCCTCCTGAAGGGCTCGCGTTTCCTCAGTGAGGGTTTTTTTGTGCGAGCGCAACGATGTCCTCCTTTATCGCCTTTACGGCGTCGTGAAGCGCTCGCACGAAAGTCCCTTTTAGGTTGGACGATTTTTGTGCCACCTTTTCCACAACCTCGAGGTTAATCTCTATCCTCTTTAGGACAGTGGCCGACGTATTGCCTTCGGTGGCCTGCGTCCTACTTGGATCCGGCGCAGCCGCTGGCGATAGTGCCGAGCGAGTCCTGCGGGCCTCTGCGATCGAGTCCAGGAGTTCGGACTCGGCGCGGGCTTTCATCTCCTCCGCTTGGGCCTTTAGAAAGGCTTGTTTGGCCGCCGCCAGCCCGACATAGTCGCCGGTGGTTGGCGGACGGCCGCGTCCCTTTCTTTTTGTGCTAGTGGCGGGGGTCTCCGTAGAGCTCCCGCTGAGCTCCACATCCCTAGGCCGCTTCTGACCTCGGCTTTCGCTCCAGAAGCGCCCAGGCCCATCCCTGTCCAGGGACTCCATAGAGCCGCATAGGCTCGTAACGGACACCATGCTTCGGTTTGATTCCGAGTCGGACTCCGACAGTCTTTTGTGAGCCGATGACCTCGCCGTTGTCGGGGTGCGCGTCAGCACGACCCTCAGCTCCTTCATCTTTTGCTCCTCCCTCATCACATCTCCACTCACCACACTCTTCTCCTCATCAATAACATTTTTGTTTTTAGTATTTGTGTCCATTTGTGTTCCCACGAGAAGGGTCGATCAACAGGTCCACCCCCGGGTGACGCCCATTCCGAAGGGTAAGGCTACATACTGTAGAGGTCGCCAGGTATCTACAGGTTTTAACGACTTCGCTGTCGGGTTTTTATAGAGTTTTCCTTTCTCGCGGGCCGGCCGGTTAAGGCAAGCCCTCCGCTCTAGTGCCTCGACATACTCCATAACGCCGATTCGATGGAGATCGTTGAAGAGACACTAGGCTACGGGGTGCTAGGGGGTCGGCGTGCCTCCCCTAGTTTTGGACGGTTGTTCCCGACGGCGGTGTTAATGCACGCCGGGCCGCCCCCTAACCTTCCCACCTCCCCCCCCCTTACCCATTGCCCCCCCCCGGTGTTTGGTCCGCGGGGCGCTAGTCGCCCTACCCCGACTACAAGCCGGAGCGTTCCCCTATCCGCCACCCGGGGACGCGCCACGTCGGAGTTCACCTCTCCGCCCACTGAGACAACCCAGCAGGTCCGTGGAACCTAACCTAACCTAACCTAACCTAACCTAACCTAACCTAACCTAACCTAACCTAACCTAACCTAACCTAACCTAACCTAACCTAACCTTTTTTTTTTTTTTTTTTTTTTTTTTTTTTTTTTTAGGTGTGGAAATGCGACCTTAAGCACGCCCCCTGGTCGGGGCACCAGGGGGGTCTGTGGGGCTCTCCCACCGAAGTGGGCCTACCCACTAAAACCACACGCGTTCCCTCATAGCCATGGTGTGGGCGCCACGGGAGCATGGTTAACACGTGACACCGCGACGCCCACTGGCCGCCCCGGGATGGGGCCCCTCTCTGCGCCCTTAAAAGGGCGCTCCTCGGAAACGGCACCGTGTGCAATGCAGGTTCGGGAATCCCCGCCCTCCCCCGCCGGCGCCGCCTTGAGTTTTTTATAGAGGTTCACTCCTCGCGGCCTCCGTCTTGAAAAAGACAGAGGCCCGCGGTCCCAGCGTCGGCGCCGGGATTACGCGAAATGCAGCTGCAAGGGGAAAGTTGCCCTTCCCCTCGCAGCCCCACCGCCGCCGCATCTGCGGTGCGACCCCGCTGAGTCGCGGAGGGCAGGGCGAGTGGCGCACCGCAATACCAGCACTCCTCTCCCTCCGCGACTCACCCTCACTGCGGGGGAGACGAGTCCCCGCAGCCCTCCAGTGCGCTCGAAGGTGGGCTCCAATGAGCCCACCCCGAGCGGCCCTCTCTGGCCGGTCCTACCTCACGGACCGGCCTTGGGTTCCTCTTAGCTTCACCGTGGGTGACCCATTCCCACGGTTACTGAGCCCCACCGCCACGACAAGGCGGGAACCCGGTCGATGGGGAACCTAACCTAACCTAACCTAACCTAACCTAACCTAACCTAACCTAACCTAACCTAACCTAACCTAACCTAACCTAACCTAACCTAACCTAACCTAACCTAACCTAACCTAACCTAACCTAACCTAACCTAACCTAACCTAACCTAACCTAACCTAACCTAACCTAACCTAACCTAACCTAACCTAACCTAACCTAACCTAACCTAACCTAACCTAACCTAACCTAACCTAACCTAACCTAACCTAACCTAACCTAACCTAACCTAACCTAACCTAACCTAACCTAACCTAACCTAACCTAACCTAACCTAACCTAACCTAACCTAACCTAACCTAACCTAACCTAACCTAACCTAACCTAACCTAACCTAACCTAACCTAACCTAACCTAACCTAACCTAACCTAACCTAACCTAACCTAACCTAACCTAACCTAACCTAACCTAACCTAACCTAACCTAACCTAACCTAACCTAACCTAACCTAACCTAACCTAACCTAACCTAACCTAACCTAACCTAACCTAACCTAACCTAACCTAACCTAACCTAACCTAACCTAACCTAACCTAACCTAACCTAACCTAACCTAACCTAACCTAACCTAACCTAACCTAACCTAACCTAACCTAACCTAACCTAACCTAACCTAACCTAACCTAACCTAACCTAACCTAACCTAACCTAACCTAACCTAACCTAACCTAACCTAACCTAACCTAACCTAACCTAACCTAACCTAACCTAACCTAACCTAACCTAACCTAACCTAACCTAACCTAACCTAACCTAACCTAACCTAACCTAACCTAACCTAACCTAACCTAACCTAACCGCTACCAGGCGTTCGCCGACGATGTGGTCCTGATATTCTCGGGCGACAGCTCCACGGACATTCAGAGTGGTGCCAATGTGGCTCTCGACCATGTTCAGGGGTGGGGAGTTCGTAATAAACTAAAATTTGCACCCAATAAGACCCGGGCAATGGTACTAACCAGGAAATTAAAATACGACTCCCCGCGCCTGAGCATGGGAGGGAGACGCATTGAGCTCACAAATAGTATCAAGATCCTGGGGTTGACAGTTGACGACAAGCTCACGTTTAATGCGCACATTAAAAATATAAATGTAAAAGCCCAAAGCCTCTATCGTCAGCTGTCAACCGCAGCAAAAGTCTCGTGGGGCTTGAACCCCGAGATTGTCAGGACCATGTACGTCGCGGTGGTGGAGCCCATTATCCTCTACGCGGCCAGTGCGTGGGCGCCGGCGGCACGGAAGAAGTCTACCCGAATGTTGTTAGACCGGGTGCAGCGGAGGTTTGCTCAAAAAATAGTCAGGGCCTACCGGACGGTCTCTCTAAACGCTTCCCTGACACTCGCTGGGTTGTTGCCTCTGGACCTTCGGGTCCAGGAGGCGGCCCTTCTTTATGAAATAAAGAGGGGCCACTCCCAGCGGGTGTTGGGGGACCGAGATTTGGAGAGGCCGACCGGATATGAGGAAACCCAGCACCCCGCTCACCTGGAAGGGCTGCAGTTCGGCTGCCTGACGGACGGTGACGAAGCTGCCCAGCGAGCTGCCGTCGATGTAAGGATTTACACCGACGGCAGCAAAATTGACGGCAGGGTCGGCGCGGCGCTATCCATTTGGGATAGCGCCGCGGAGATCACCTGCCGGAAATTAAAGCTGGGGAACTTCTGCACCGTATATCAGGCGGAACTGTATGCCCTATATGAGGCCGTAAAGTACATAGTCAAGACTCCCGAACTGAGGTTTGGTGTTTACTCCGACTCAAGATCCGCCCTGGAAACGTTAGCAAGTGTCGATTCCCTCCACCCCCTAGTGAAGGAAATAAGGAAGTTAGCAAAGGAGAGTGAGGGGATGGGGAAGACAATAAAATGGAATTGGGTGAAGGCACACGTGGGGGTGGAGGGGAACGAGAGGGCGGATCTACTTGCGAAACAAGCTGCGGTCGGAGTAAAGACCAGGCCTCATTACGACAAATGCCCTGTTTCATTCGTCAAGCGGCAACTCCGAATGGACTCGCTTGACGAATGGAACAGGCGCTATAAGGAGGGAGACACGGCCTCGACAACGAGGGTCTTCTTCCCTGACGCCGTTTGCGCCTACCCGGTACTCCGCAAAATCGAGCTGGACCCCGTGCTGACACAAATTTTAACAGGTCACGGGGGGTTCTCCGAGTACCTGCATCGATTCCGGTGCAAGGCGAGCCCCTCGTGCATCTGCGACCCGGCACGGGGCGAATCCGTGCTGCATGCAATAGTAGAATGTCCATTGTACCAAAATAGAAGATGGACATGTGAAAACGAAATAAGGAAAGAAATAAAACTAGAAACAATACCTGAAATAATGACAGAAAAAGAAAGCAGACAAAGATTTTTAAACTTCTGCAAAGATATAGGAAATAGAGTAATTAAGAGAAATAAGACATAGCATTCGGATACTGTCAAATAGCAAGATAAGATATACATTAAGTTAGAGATAAGTTTTAATGATTATACATTTGCCCTATTGCAATAGACTAAGTTTTAGCGTTTTTTATTTTATTTATTATTATTATTATTTTACTTCTATTAGAACATAGTTTACTCGCTCTATTGCACTAGGATAAGTTTAATTATAGTTAGAATGTAAGCTTAAATTGGAATGCCCTATTGCAATAGATTAAGACTTAGTGTATAACTTAGTTTACTTGCTCTATTGCACTAGGATTAGCTTAACTATAATTAGGATAAATGTAAATAAAGTTTTTCATAAATAAAGAACCCAAAGTCTCTGGCCTCACTTGCTAGGGGAGAACGAGAGGGCGGCATAGAGCCGCCCAAAAAAAAAAAACAAAAAAAAAAAAAAAAAAAAACCTAACCTAACCTAACCTAACCTAACCTAACCTAACCTAACCTAACCTAACCTAACCTAACCTAACCTAACCTAACCTAACCTAACCTAACCTAACCTAACCTAACCTAACCTAACCTAACCTAACCTAACCTAACCTAACCTAACCTAACCTAACCTAACCTTTTTTTTTTTTTTTTTTTTTTTTTTTTTTTAGGTGTGGAAATGCGACCTTAAGCACGCCCCCTGGTCGGGGCACCAGGGGGGTCTGTGGGGCTCTCCCACCGAAGTGGGACTACCCACTAAAACCACACGCGTTCCCTCATAGCCATGGTGTGGGCGCCACGGGAGCATGGTTAACACGTGACACCGCGACGCCCACTGGCCGCCCCGGGATGGGGCCCCTCTCTGCGCCCTTAAAAGGGCGCTCCTCGGAGACGGCACCGTGTGCAATGCAGGTTCGGGAATCCCCGCCCTCCCCCGCCGGCGCCGCCTTGAGTTTTTTATAGAGGTTCACTCCTCGCGGCCTCCGTCTTGAAAAAGACAGAGGCCCGCGGTCCCAGCGTCGGCGCCGGGATTACGCGAAATGCAGCTGCAAGGGGAAAGTTGCCCTTCCCCTCGCAGCCCCACCGCCGCCGCATCTGCGGTGCGACCCCGCTGAGTCGCGGAGGGCAGGGCGAGTGGCGCACCGTAATACCAGCACTCCTCTCCCTCCGCGACTCACCCTCACTGCGGGGGAGACGAGTCCCCGCAGCCCTCCAGTGCGCTCGAAGGAGGGCTCCTATGAGCCCACCCCGAGCGGCCCTCTCTGGCCGGTCCTACCTCACGGACCGGCCTTGGGTTCCTCTTAGCTTCACCGTGGGTGACCCATTCCCACGGTTACTGAGCCCCACCGCCACGACAAGGCGGGAACCCGGTCGATGGGGAACCTAACCTAACCTAACCTAACCTAACCTAACCTAACCTAACCTAACCTAACCTAACCTAACCTAACCTAACCTAACCTAACCTAACCTAACCTAACCTAACCTAACCTAACCTAACCTAACCTAACCTAACTAAAAGCAAGAGATAGGAAGGTGATATTAGGGTGCAACACAGAACAGGAATTGAAACGCGTGAAGGACAAGCTGCGGAGTGCGGGCGGCGGTCTGAAAGTAGAAGATATAAAGAACAAGGATCCGCTTGTAGTATTGAAGAATATCCTGAACTACAACTCGGACGAGGAAATACTACAAGCGGTCCGCAGACAGAATACGGACCTCCTAAAAGACATCAAGGAGGAGGATGTCAGGATGGAGGTCCGATATAGGAAAAGGGCGAGGAACGAACTGCTAGCCCACGTGGTCCTAAGGGTCTCGCCGAAAGTTTGGGGACGGCTTACGGAAGCCGGCGCGGTACATGTGGACCTTCAGCGGGTGCAAGTGGCCGACCAGTCCCCCCTAGTCCAGTGCTCTAAGTGCCTGGGGTACGGGCACACGAAACGGCTGTGTACGGAGGAACACGAAGTGTGCAGCCATTGCGGGGGCCCACACCTCAGGCGCGATTGCACCAAGTGGCCAGCCGGAGAAACACCCGCCTGCCGGAACTGCCTTAAGGCGAAATCCGACAGGCGGGACCACAACGCATTCAGCGTAGACTGCCCGGTAAGAATGAGATGGGAGGCACTTGCCCGGTCAACAGTAGCGTATTGCTAAGGGCACCCCGGGCGCCTCCCAAGCTCCAAATACCGGCAGCCGCCTGTATCACGCCGTGCAGGCAAATCTGCAGAGGTCCAGTCTCTCCACGGCGGAGCTAATCACAGAGGCGACGAAAAGGAACTTTTCGTTTGCCCTGGTCCAGGAGCCCTACGTGGGCAGTCGGGGTGAGATGGGACGGTATCGGGGGACGCGAACGATACAATGTGCCGCCAGGGCTGCCGGTGAGGTGGTCAAGGCGGCCATTGTATTTTTCGACGACACCATGCCTGTCTCCCACTGCCCGGATCTCACAACATGTAATATCGCAGTTGCGAAGGTGAGAGCCGGGACGAGGGAGATAGGCCTGGTGTCAGTCTACCTCGAGCCGAATGGGCCCATCGAACCCCACCTGGACACGATTGGCACTGTCGTGGAGAGATTGGGAACCGCAGGCGTGATACTAGGCGGAGACCTGAATGCGTGGAACGTTTGGTGGGGCAGCCACAAAACGGACGGGAGGGGACAGGAAGTGGCCGAAAAGCTTGACGAGCTGGGTCTGCATGTGCTGAACCGGGGGTCTGAGCCCACTTTTGATACCTTACGCGGGGGAAAGAGGTACGCGAGTTGCGTGGACATCACTGCCTGCACCACCCCTCTGCTCGGGAGGGCGGTGAACTGGCGTCTCGCAGACTATATATCCAGTTCGGACCACAAGGCAATCCTATTCGAAGTTAACCTTCAGAAATCTCTGGGTGTGGACATCGTCAGCTCTACCCGGGAGTACAATACGAGGAAGGCAAATTGGGGCGACTTTCGTTCGAAACTCGCCTCCAAATTGAAAGAAAAGGGTATAACAACAGCCAGAGTGAGTCAAATAGATAGCATAAAAGACCTAGAGAAAGAGGTGGATAATTACGTGGAAACCGTGGTAGAGGCTTGTAGGGAGACCATGCCCAGAATTTCAAAGAGGAGACGAGTAGGATTGCCTTGGTGGTCCGAAAAGCTCTCTCAACTCAAAACTAACGTTTTGAGGAAGAAGAGACGGGTATCCTGCGCGGCGCCGGTTCGACGAGAGTGGGTGGTGCGACAGTATGTCGACGCTAAGCTCGAGTACCTAGCGGAGGTGAAGAGGGCTCAGACCCAAAGCTGGAAGCAGTTCTGTGGACGGCAGACCCGTGAGACCATGTGGGAAGGAATCTATAGGGTGATAGGTCGCACAACAGTAAGGCATGAAGAAATTCCCCTCGTACGGAATGGAGTGGCGCTGAGCGAGGAGGAATCGGCCAGGGAGCTGGCAGAAGCATTCTTCCAGGACGACGATGCCGGGAAGGACGACGTGGCCCACAAAGAAGTGAGAAAATTAGCCGAAAAAGTAAACGAGGGGTCGCATGATGCAACATGCGACCCCCCCTTCACACTGGACGAGCTCACGTGGGCCACGTCGAGCTTCAACCCCAAGAAAGCCCCTGGCCCAGACGGCCTTACTGCAGACATCTGCAAAGCGGCTATCACCCTGGATCCGGGATTGTTCCTCGCCATTTCAAATCGCTGCCTGGCCGTGGCATGTTTTCCCAGGAGATGGAAAGAGGCAGCGGTTGTAGCGCTTAGGAAACCCAATAGAGACGACTACACGCACCCGAAATCATATCGTCCTATAGGACTATTACCGGTTATGGGGAAAATCCTCGAGAAGATGATGGTGAGGCGGGTCCGCTGGCACACTGCACCGATGATCAGCCGGCGCCAATTTGGCTTTATGCCACAGCGTAGCACCGAGGACTCCCTCTATGTCATGATCCAGCACGTACGGGCCGAAGTCGAAAGACGGAAGCTCGTCGTGCTGATATCCCTGGACATAGAGGGAGCCTTCGATAACGCTTGGTGGCCGGCTGTGAGGTGCAGGTTAGCCGAGACTCGGTGCCCCGTAAACCTGAGGCGTCTGCTCGATCACTATTTAAGTGACAGAACAGTACGCCTCAGGTATGCGGGGTCCGAGTGGACCCGAAGACCCACCAAAGGGTGCGTGCAGGGCTCTATTGGGGGTCCTACGCTCTGGAACCTGCTGCTGAATCCGCTCCTGGGCGAACTAGAGGAGATGGGGGCTCATTGTCAAGCCTTCGCCGATGACGTGGTTCTGATGTTCTCGGGAGAAAAGGCCTCAGATATACAGGATGATGCAAATGCGGCTCTCGACCATGTTCAGGCGTGGGGAAGAAGAAATAAGCTTAACTTCGCACCTGCAAAGACAAAAGCAGTGTTATTCACGAGGAAGCATAAGTACGACTCCCCACGCCTGAGCATGGGCGGGAGAAGCATTGAATACACAAGCAGCATCAAGATCCTGGGGTTGACAGTTGACGATAAGCTAACATTTAACGAACACATAAAAGAAATTTGCAAGAAAGCAATCAGCCTCTATCGTCAACTGTCAACCGCCGCGAGGATCTCCTGGGGCCTTAATCCCGAGATCGTCAGAACCATGTACTTAGCGGTGATAGAACCCATCATCCTCTACGCGGCCAGTGCGTGGGCTCCTGCGGCGCGGAAGAAGACCACTCGCAAGTTGTTAGACCGGGTGCAGCGCGGGTTTGCTTTGAAAATAGTCAGAGCGTATAGGACGGTCTCTCTGAACGCGGCCCTAGCACTCGCTGGGCTGCTGCCCTTGGACCTTAGGGTCCAAGAGGCCGCCCTCCTCTTTGAAGTGAAGAGGGGTTACTCCCAGCGAGTGTTGGGGGATCGCGAGTTGGAGAGGCCGACCGAATATGCAGGAACTCAGCATCCCGCCCACCTGGAAGGGATACAATTCGACTGCCTGACGGACGGTGACGAAGTCGCCCAGCGAGCTGCCGTCGATGTAAGGATTTACACCGACGGCAGCAAAATTGACGGCAGGGTCGGCGCAGCGCTATCGATATGGGATAGCGCCGCGGAGACACACTGCCGGAAATTAAAGCTGGGAAACTTCTGCACCGTATATCAGGCGGAACTGTATGCCCTATATGAGGCCGTTAAATTTGTAGTGAAGAGTCCCTCAGTGAGTTTTGGCATTTACTCCGACTCGAGGTCCGCCCTAGAGACGTTAGAGAGTGTTGATTCCCTCCACCCCCTAGTAGTGGAAATAAGGAGAATGGTAAAGAATAGTAAGGAGAAGGGTAAGAGCATTAGATGGAACTGGGTAAAGGCACATGTGGGGGTGGAGGGAAATGAGAGGGCGGACGAGTTAGCCAAAATAGCAGCAGTCGGGGTGAAGGCCAGACCTCACTACGACAAATGCCCTGTTTCATTCGTCAAGCGACAACTTAGATTGGAGTCGCTTGACGAATGGAACAGGAGGTATAAAGACGGACAAACGGCCTCGACAACGAGGGTCTTCTTCCCAGATGCTGTCGGAGCCTACCCAGTACTCCGCAGGATGGAATTAGATCCCGTGCTGGTCCAAGTCCTTACAGGTCACGGGGGGTTCTCGGAGTACTTGCACAGATTTAGGTGTAAGGAGAACCCCTCGTGCATCTGCGATCCGGCACGGGAAGAGACTGTGTTGCACGCCATATTAGAATGTCCGGTCTTCGAGAGAAACAGAATAGATTTTGAAATGAAAGAAAAAGTGAAAATTAAATTAGACAACATAAATGTATTAATAAGCGATAAGAAGACCGGTCCCACCTTCATAAAATATTGTACAGACATAACTGAAAAGATAATAGAAAGAAATAAAGTGTAAAGCAAAAAATACTCTAGTCATAATAAGTAGCAATAATTAGAAATAATAAATGTATAAAATCTAGTCCTTCCAAAATTGTAATAGTGTAAGAAATTGTAAATATAAATTGTTTTTTTTTATTAAATAAAGTAAAAAAGGTCTCTGGCCCAACCATGCCAGGGGGAGAACGAGAGGGCGGCATAGCGCCGCCCAAAAAAAAAAAAAAAAAAAAAAAAAAAAAAAAAAAAAAAACCTAACCTAACCTAACCTAACCTAACCTAACCTAACCTAACCTAACCTAACCTAACCTAACCTAACCTAACCTAACCTAACCTAACCTAACCTAACCTAACCTAACCTAACCTAACCTAACCTAACCTAACCTAACCTAACCTAACCTAACCTAACCTAACCTAACCTAACCTAACCTAACCTCCCTCCACCCCCTGGTAATGGAAATTAGGAAGATGAAGAAAGAGATAGAGGAGAAAGGGAAGAGTATTTTTTGGTTTTGGGTAAAGGCACATGTGGGGGTGGAGGGTAATGAAAGGGCGGACGAACTTGCGAAGCAAGCTGCAGTCGGGGTAAAAACCAAGCCTCACTATGATAGGTGCCCCGTTTCATTCGTCAAGCGACAACTTCGGTTGGAATCGCTTGACGAATGGAACGGGCGATATAGGGACGGAGAAACGGCCTCGACAACGAGGGTCTTCTTCCCAGATGCGGTTAGCGCCTACCCGGTACTTCGCGGCATAGAGTTGGATCCCGTGCTGGTTCAGGTCTTTACGGGGCATGGGGGGTTCGCTCAATACCTGCACAGATTTAAGTGTAGGGAGAGCCCCTCATGCACCTGTGATCCAGCACGGGAGGAGTCCGTGTTGCACGCCATCATAGAGTGTCCTGTGTTCGGAAAAATAAGAGAAGAGCTCGAAATTGACATTAAAGTAGACGTAAAACAAGAAAATATCCATCAACTGCTAATGAATAAGGCAACACGAATTAAATTTATAAATATGTGTAAGGAAATAGCCCAAAAATTAATAAATAAAAATAAAGATTAGAAGCCGAACACGGACAAACATAACACATGTACCTGATTTTTGACTTTATTAGATTTAATGTAACTTTAGTATTCTCTTTAAGACTGGAACTGTTTAGAATAATTAGTTGTAAAATTTTATATTGTATTAAATTTAAGTAGAAATAAGAAAATTGTATCTGACTGATTTTAATAAATAAAGAGAAACAAAGTCTCTGGCTACAATGCGCTAGGGGAACGAGAGGGCGGCATAGAGCCGCCCAAAAAAAAAAAAAAAAAAAAAAAAAAAAAAAAAAAAAAAAAAAAAAAAACCTAACCTAACCTAACCTAACCTAACCTAACCTAACCTAACCTAACCTAACCTAACCTAACCTAACCTAACCTAACCTAACCTAACCTAACCTAACCTAACCTAACCTAACCTAACCTAACCTAACCTAACCTAACCTAACCTAACCTAACCTAACCTAACCTAACCTAACCTAACCTAACCTAACCTAACCTAACCTAACCTAACCTAACCTAACCTAACCTAACCTAACCTAACCTAACCTAACCTAACCTAACCTAACCTAACCTAACCTAACCTAACCTAACCTAACCTAACCTAACCTAACCTAACCTAACCTAACCTAACCTAACCTAACCTAACCTAACCTAACCTAACCTAACCTAACCTAACCTAACCTAACCTAACCTAACCTAACCTAACCTAACCTAACCTAACCTAACCTAACCTAACCTAACCTAACCTAACCTAACCTAACCTAACCTAACCTAACCTAACCTAACCTAACCTAACCTAACCTAACCTAACCTAACCTAACCTAACCTAACCTAACCTAACCTAACCTAACCTAACCTAACCTAACCTAACCTAACCTAACCTAACCTAACCTAACCTAACCTAACCTAACCTAACCTAACCTAACCTAACCTAACCTAACCTAACCTAACCTAACCTAACCTAACCTAACCTAACCTAACCTAACCTAACCTAACCTAACCTAACCTAACCTAACCTAACCTAACCTAACCTAACCTAACCTAACCTAACCTAACCTAACCTAACCTAACCTAACCTAACCTAACCTAACCTAACCTAACCTAACCTAACCTAACCTAACCTAACCTAACCTAACCTAACCTAACCTAACCTAACCTAACCTAACCTAACCTAACCTAACCTAACCTAACCTAACCTAACCTAACCTAACCTAACCTAACCTAACCTAACCTAACCTAACCTAACCTAACCTAACCTAACCTAACCTAACCTAACCTAACCTAACCTAACCTAACCTAACCTAACCTAACCTAACCTAACCTAACCTAACCTAACCTAACCTAACCTAACCTAACCTAACCTAACCTAACCTAACCTAACCTAACCTAACCTAACCTAACCTAACCTAACCTAACCTAACCTAACCTAACCTAACCTAACCTAACCTAACCTAACCTAACCTAACCTAACCTAACCTAACCTAACCAGTCACGTGCCACACGCCGACCCGAGCGGTGTGTGCCAACCCTACCCCGAAGTCGCTCCGCGCTGATAAATTACGTTAAAAAGTGCAAAAAGTGGAAAAGTTTCTCCAAATTAAACGTGCAATATATCAAAAGGAGCGTAAAAATACGACGGACACAACAGTGTAAAAATAAACAAAATCAGAGTAAAAATAAACTTTTTAGAACTCAAAAAAGTGGAAAAAATTCAAAAATTTCAAAATCAAAACTTTAAAAAATGACGCCGTCGAAACAAGATCGATAAGGTATGGGTATTAATATACCAATCGAAAGCCCTCAGTGAGATCCAGGGCCTCGACCGGTCTTTAAATTTTTCCGCTGGAAAACGGCTGAGAAAAGCGGAAAAAAACAAGTACCGCGTGGCCACGAGGTACTGGACCCTGAGGAGTTGGAGGGGAGTGACACCTATCAAACGAAAGGGGAAGACGAGTGGAACAAGCCGGTGGTTCCAGAAACGAAATTGGACAATTAGGGACAAAGTTACAGAAAATATAAAAAGTGAAAATTTTTATACTTTTTTAAAAAATTCGTAGCAAAAAAAGTAAATCGATAAGGTATCGGTATCATTGTATAAATAGACTCGGTGACTAAAGGCGAATAAAACGCCACCTTCCCCATATTTTTTGGACTTAAATTCGGCAAGTTATCGCCAATGATACAAAATAACAAAATTTTATAAATAATTTTAACATTTTTAAAAATTTTCTAAATTTAATATGTAAATAATTATTGGCTTTAATCTTGCTTAGAGACATAGATTTAATTGTAATAGGGTTTATTGACCCTTTTTTTTAAGTAGAATAAGTTTTAAGATTAGTGTAAGTATTTTAAATTGCATTTTTATTTTATTTTATTTTTAATTAATTCTGACAGGGTTTATTGACCCTTATTACACTAGTTTTAGACTTAATTTTACAAAAATTGATATATACTGAGTCTATTGACTCAGTATAATTAGATAATAAGTTTTAAATTATAGTAAATAAGTATTATAATAGTTTATTTCAAACTATAATTATAAGTTTTGTATATTGACAGGGTTTATTGACCCAAGTAGACAAACCTAGTGACATATACTGGGTTTGTTGACCCAGTATACTTAGAAAGTAAATCTTAATTAATTTAGAAAAATTGTATTAGGTATTTTAATCCATAGGTTTATTGACCTGATAGACTGTGCCTATTGACCAGCTATCTGTAATATTAAGTTTTAAATTAGAGTTAATTTTTAAAATATTTGACAATTATTCAAAAATTTTACATTTATTTTTATTTATTTTTAAATTTTTAAATTTTTTATTGTAAATTTAAGTTTTAACTATCAGACGTGTCCCCAAACATGTTAGGAATCAGAACTCCTGTTAAAAAGACTCAAGACATAAGCCAGGAAATGGAAAATAGCCAGGTAGAAAAATCGCCAGGCATTGACAATCAGGTACAGGTCCTGAGTGTAAGAAAAAGCGTGGGGGAATGGGAGGCCGGATCGGACCAATCCTCCTCCCCCAAACCTGCAGCAACAACGACACGCAAGCAAACGGTGCCTGTAAAAGACAAGAAAAAGATAGAGAAGACTCCGATAAACAAAACAACAACAATTGAGGCGGCAAAACCTCCAGGAGCGGACGGGGGTCCACAAGACCGGCTGCGCGAGGCGCGCAGCTGTATGACTATAGCCCTGGAGCAGATAAACAGTGCTAGGAACTTAAAGACCGAAATAAGAACTAAAGCAATAGCCGCTATACAAAAGCTATATAAACTCGCAAAAGAGTCAGAAATGGAGCTTAAAACAGAGAAACAAGTAAAGCGGGGGGAAAGAGGGGGGAAAGGAGCAGGAGAGGAAGACGAAGGGACTCAGACCCTGACGCCAAACGAAACTGCAACCGCCACCCTTGACACCTCCGCCAGTAAACAAGAAGAGTGGCTTAAAAAGCTACAGGAGCACTCCCTATTGCTTGAGAAAAGCAGCAGGGAGATACAGGACTTAACCGATAGGTTAAAGAAAAAAGAGACACAGGGCACCTATGCTAGCGTAGTTGCAGGAGTAACGAGAGGCACGCCACTGAATGGAGCGGCCACACATTCGGTGGCAGTCACCTCGAAGGATGAGAAGGAAACAGGAGAAGAAGTCCTCGGTAGAATAAGAAGGGTGATCAGGGCTAAGGACGAAGGTGTGAGGATAGACAGTATCAGAAAAGTGAAGGATAGAAAGATAGTATTAGGGTGCAGCACGGAGAAGGAAATAGAAATAGTAAGGAAAAGTCTTGCGAGTGTGGGCAGCGGCTTGCATGTAGAGAACCTTAAGAGCAAGAATCCGCTTGTGATACTAAAAGGGGTACTTAACATAATCAATAACGAAGAAATAATGAAGGCGCTTAGAACGCAAAATAAAGACCTATTTAAAAACCTTAAAAAGGAAGACACAGAAATGGAAGTTAAGTACCGAAAAAAGGCCAGGAATCCGCATACGTCGCATGTGATACTTAGCGTATCGCCCAAATTGTGGGGGCGGATGACGGAGGCAGGAGCAGCCCACGTTGACTTGCAGCGGGTCCAGGTCGCCGACCAGTCCCCGCTTGTCCAGTGCTCTCGATGCCTGGGGTACGGGCACCCGAAGAGGCTCTGCACAGAGTCGGTGGACGTGTGCAGCCACTGTGGGGGCCCGCATCTCAGGAGCGAGTGCACCGTGTGGCAGGCTGGTGACCCACCCTCCTGTCGTAATTGCCTTAAGGCGAAATCCGACAGGAAGGACCATAACGCATTTAGCGACGACTGCCCGGTAAGAAGAAGGTGGGAGGCACTCGCGAGAGCGTCAGTGGCTTATTGCTAAGGGCGCCCCGGGGGCCTCCCGCGCTCTTCGAGCCGGGACACGCTGTCATCACGCTGCGCAGGCCAACTTACAACGGTCCGAGCTCTTCACGGCGGAGCTGATCACAGAGGCGAAGGAGAGGAAACTCTCCTTCGCCTTGGTCCAGGAGCCGTATACTGGCAGGACTGGGGAGATGAGGCAGCATCCAGGTACAAGAGTAGTACAATGCGCTGGGAGCCGCGAATCGCCGGTTAAGTCAGCCATTGTACTATTCGACGGCGCCATGAATGTCACCCATTGCCCGGACCTCACGACTTGCAACATTGCTGTTGCAAAAGTGAGGTCCGCGGCGTGGGAGGTAGGCCTGGTGTCCGTCTACCTGGAGCCAGATAAGCCCATCGAACCTTACCTGGACTTGATTGGCCGCGCTGTGGAGAGAATAGGAACTGCCAGCGTGATACTTGGCGGTGACGTCAATGCATGGTCCACGTGGTGGGGAAGCCGTACCACGGACGGGCGGGGAGTGGCGCTGGCGGAAAAGCTGGATGAGCTGGGGCTGCATGTCCTGAACACTGGGTCTGAGCCTACCTTCGACACCCTACGAGGTGGAAGACGGTACTCCAGTTGCGTGGATGTAACAGCGTGCACGACCACAATGCTGGGATTGGTGGAGAACTGGCGACTCGCGGACGATATATCCGGTTCGGACCACAGGGCAATTCTGTTCAGCGTAAGACTCCAAATATCCACAGGCATGGACGTTTGTCGCTCCACCCGGGAGTACAATACTAAGAAGGCAAATTGGGGCGAGTTTCGTGAGAAACTCGCCTCAAAGTTGAAAGAGAAAGGAATATCAGCTGAAAGAATGGAGAGAATCACAGGGCGAACGGAGTTTGAAAGTGAGGTTAATAGTTATGTGGAAACCGTGGTGGAAGCCTGTAGCGAAACCATGCCTGGGATACCGAGGAGGGGCAGGACAGGATTGCCCTGGTGGTCCGAAAAGCTCTCTTGTCTCAAGACTGAAGTCTTGAGACTGAAGAGAAGGATCTCGTACGCGGCGCCAGTTCGAAGGGATTGGGTCGTGCAACGTTATATCCGCGCAAAAGAGGAGTACCAGTCTGAGGCAAGGAAGGCTCAGACCCAGAGTTGGAAGGACTTCTGCTTCCGCCAGGACAGGGAATCCATGTGGGACGGAGTGTACAGGGTGATTGGACGCACCGCGGTTAGGTCGGAGGAAATCCCACTCGTTCAGGACGGTAAAGTCCTGAGCGGGTCGGAATCGGCCGGGGCCTTAGCCGAGACTTTTTATCCGGAGGATCGGGTTGAAGACGACAACGCGGACCACACAGTAACGAGGAAATTGGCAGAGACAGTAAATGAGGGGTCGCATGATGATACATGCGACCCACCTTTCACAACGCACGAACTCATGTGGTCCGCGTCTAGCTTCAACCCGAAAAAGGCTCCCGGCCCCGACGGCCTCACCGCGGATATTTGTTTGGCGGCAATCACCCTGGACACAGCGCTATTCCTGGCCTTAGCAAACCGCTGCCTGGCCCTTGCGTGCTTCCCCAGGAGATGGAAAGAGGCAGCGGTTGTGGTGCTTAGGAAACCCAACAAGGAGAACTACACGCACCCCAAAGCATTTCGGCCAATTGGACTCTTGCCCCTTATGGGCAAGGTCATAGAAAAAATGATGGTGAGGCGGGTCCAATGGCACACTGCACCAATGATCAGCCGGCACCAGTATGGCTTTATGCCACAACGCGGAACCGAAGACGCCCTCTGTGCCATGATCCAGCACATACGGGCCGAAGTCGAAAGACGGAAGCTCGTTGTGCTGGTATCGCTGGACATAGAGGGCGCCTTCGATAACGCCTGGTGGCCGGCTGTGAGGTGTAGACTAGCCGAAACCCGGTGCCCCGCAAACCTGAGGCGACTGTTCGATCACTATTTGAGTGAAAGAACAGTTCGCGTCAGGTATGCGGGAGCCGAGGTGACCCGCCGACAAACCAAAGGGTGCGTGCAGGGCTCCGTTGGGGGTCCTACGCTCTGGAACCTGCTGCTGAATCCGCTCCTGGTGGAATTAGAAGAGATGGGCATCCGCTGCCAGGCATTTGCTGACGATGTGGTCCTGATGTTCTCTGGAGAGAGGGCCACGGACATAGAGGAGAGAGCCAATGGGGCTCTCGAGCATGTTCGGAAATGGGGAGTCCGAAACAGACTCAAATTCGCGCCACACAAGACCTTGGCCATGGTTTTAACCAGAAAACTGAAGTACGACTCCCCACGTCTGAGCATGGGCGGGAGACCCATTGAGCTCTCACGACAGATAAAAATCCTCGGGTTGATAGTTGACGATAAGCTCACATTTAAAGCGCACGTCGAGGCGGTCTGCCGTAAGGCACAGAGCCTCTATCGTCAACTATCAACCGCTGCAAAAGTCACGTGGGGCCTCAATCCGGAGGTCATCAGGACCATATACGTTGCGGTAGCGGAGCCCATCATCTTGTACGCGGCTAGCGTGTGGGTTCCGGCGTCCGGGAGGAAGGGCATTATAAGGTTGCTAAACCAAGTGCAGCGCGGGTTTGCGCAGAAAATAGCCCGAAGCTACAGAACCGCCTCTCTGCACTCGGTTCTAATGCTTGCTGGGTTGCTTCCTCTGGACCTTCGGGTCCAAGAAGCGGCCCTTCTTTACTCAGTAAAAAAGGGTCATACCCAGCAGGTATTGGGTGACCGCGAGCTAGAGGGGTCGGTTCCATTTGTAGATTCTGCGCATCCCGCCCACCGGGAGGGGCTGCAGTTCGACTGCCTGACGGACGGCGACGAAGCTGCCCAGCGAGCTGCCGTCGATGTAAATATTTACACCGACGGTAGCAAAATTGACGGCAGGGTCGGCGCTGCGCTATCCATATGGGATAGCGCAGCGGAGACTTCCTGCCGGAAATTAAAGCTGGGCAACTTTTGCACCGTATATCAGGCGGAACTGTTGGCCCTGCATGAGGCCGTGAAGCATGTGGTGAAGACGAAAGCAAGGAGCTTTGGTATTTATTCCGACTCCAGATCCGCTCTAGAAACCGTACGATCAGGTATGTCCCTCCATCCCTTAGCAAATATGAAAGAAGCTAGAGAGCAAGGGAAGCATGTTAGAGTATATTGGGTGAAAGCACATGCAGGGATGGCAGGGAACGAAAGAGCGGACGAACTTGCCAAGATGGCAGCAGTCGGGATAAAGACCAGGGCACACTATGAAAGGGCTCCGGTTTCATTTGTCAAGCGACAGATTCGTCTGGGCACGCTTGACACGTGGAACCGGAGATATATGGAAGGAGACACGGCCTCGACAACCAAGCTCTTCTTCCCCGACGTAACGAGCGCCCACCCCTCACTCAGGAAGATTGACCTTGATCCCGTGCTGGTTCAAATTTTGACGGGGCACGGGGGGTTCTCAGAGTACTTGCACAGGTTCAAGTGCAAGGAGAGCCCCTCGTGCCTCTGTGATCCAGCACGGGAAGAGACCGTGCTGCACATTCTGGTTGAATGCCCAATATACGAGGCCAAGCGATCAGAGTTAGAAACTATAGTTGGAAACAAAATCAGCAAGGAAAACTTAAGCTTACTAATAAAAGAAAAGGAGAGTAGAGAGTATTTCATAGCATACTGTAAGTCCTTAGCCCTAAAAGTCATAGAAAGAAATAAATTGTGATATTAGATATTAGGGTATTTATTGTATTTTAATTATTAGATTGTATTTTTAACTTTTTTAAAAATTTATTGTATGAATTCGTAATTTTATTTTATCATTTTAACTTGTATTTTAGACCGTATTTTTAAGTAAATTTTAAATCAAAATTGTATATAAATTGTATTTAAATAGTCATTTTAATTAGTGTACATTAATAAGTTTTTTAAATTGTATTTTAACTGTATAAATATTAGCTCTCAATTTGTAAATACCCTGAAATAAAACAAAAACTGAAAAAATTATTTACCCCGTAAAAAAGGTCCCTGACCTACCCATGTTAGGGGACGTAAAAAAAAAAAAAAAAAAAAAAAAAAAAAAAAAAAAAAAAAAAAAAAAAAAAAAAAAAAAAAAACCTAACCTAACCTAACCTAACCTAACCTAACCTAACCTAACCTAACCTAACCTAACCTAACCTAACCTAACCTAACCTAACCTAACCTAACCTAACCTAACCTAACCTAACCTAACCTAACCTAACCTAACCTAACCTAACCTAACCTAACCTAACCTAACCTAACCTAACCTAACCTAACCTAACCTAACCTAACCTAACCTAACCTAACCTAACCTAACCTAACCTAACCTAACCTAACCTAACCTAACCTAACCTAACCTAACCTAACCTAACCTAACCTAACCTAACCTAACCTAACCTAACCTAACCTAACCTAACCTAACCTAACCTAACCTAACCTAACCTAACCTAACCTAACCTAACCTAACCTAACCTAACCTAACCTAACCTAACCTAACCTAACCTAACCTAACCTAACCTAACCTAACCTAACCTAACCTAACCTAACCAGTCACGCGCCACACGCCGACCCGAGCGGACCGTGTCTGTGCAATACAAATCGTTCCGGGAGTACTTAACTCGTCAAAAAAGTTACGTAAATTCCGAAAAACAGAAAAAGTGTCGCGAAAGTGGGAGTGCGATATACTAAAAGACGCAGAATTTAACGCTGTACACGGCTGTACAAAAAGTTTTATAATTAGTGCAGTGGAAAAAATTATTAGACTTGAAAAACAAAAAATTTTGGCAAATTTCGAAAATTCAAATTTCAAAAAATTACGCCGTGAGAAATAGATCGACGACATATATATTTCTATATATGAATAGAAAGCCCTCGACGAGACCCAGGGCCTCAGGCGGTTTTTAAAATTTTTTGGACTTGGGAAAACCTCCAAAAACCCAAAAAAACAAGAACCGCGTGGCCATGAGGTCCTGGATCCAGGTCAGCTGGAGCGACGTGTTATACCTCATTGAATAGAGGAGAAGGAGACAAGAAGCCTGCTGGTCTCGTATTTGAGATCGGACACCTGGGTGAGAAGTTAGTGGACTTGAAAAAAGTGAAAAAATTTGTGAAAACTTCAAAAAATCGTAAATCAAAAACTAAATCGACAAGGTACTGTTATCATTTTGTATATAGATAGCCCATCAAAAGACCTGTGTAAAGACACCTTCTCCATATTTTTAAGACGCAAACCGACCAACTTATAGACAATGATACAAAATAACAAATTCTGGTAAAAATTTTATAAAAATTTTATAAAACAATTAAATTGTTTTTAAATTGTCTTAAGATATAAAGGACATAGAATTAAATAGCTGTAAGTTGTTGATATGGTTTATTGACCCCTCGGATTGCGATTAGTAAAATTAAGTGACATATATTAGGTCTTTTGACCTAAAATATATAGAATAAGATTTTAAACATAGATATAAGTATTTTAAAATTGTGACATTGACCGGGTTTATTGACCCCATTTATTATTTTTATCTATATTTTATTATAATTGGAGATACCGAGTTTATTGACTCGGTATAACTAGGAAATAAGTTTTTAAATTGTAGATATAAGTTTTAAATTGTAGATTTAAGTTTTAAAGTATTGATAATTGACAACTGGTTGGGTTTATTGACCAGTTCCCTTTATAATTGTATTTAATATTTTAACGTGATTGTATTTAAAATTTTAAATTTCTTTTTAAAAATTTTTAAAATTTTTGAACTTTTTAAAATACTTTTTAAAATATTTTTTAAAAAAATTTTTAAGTGTAAATTTAAACCCAGTTTTGGGATTTTAACTGTAATTTTAAGTTTTAAACCTTTGACGTGTTCCCCAACATGCTGGGTATCAGGACTCCCGTCAAAAAATCCGGCGCTCAGGACACTAGCCTAGAAATTGTAAAGGAGAATATTGAATCGTCACCAGCGGTCGACCAGCAATCGCAGGTACTGAGCGTCAGGAAAAGCGTGGGGGAGTGGGAGTCAGGAACGGACTCCACACCGCAGACACCCCCCAAAAAGTCCGCCCCGGCTGTGCGCAAGCGTTTGGTGACCGCCCCCGAAAGGAAGACAACGAAGACAACTGATGAGGCGGCTGGACCTCCGAAAGGGGAAAAGCAAACAAGTACCCTAGACCGGATTCAGGAGGCGCGTAGTTGTTTGAGTAAGGCTAAGCTTCACCTGAACAACTCGCGCAACCTGAAGACCGAAATTAAGTCAGAGGTCACAGCCGCCATAGAACGACTTTACCAGTTAGTAAAGGAGTCAGAAGCTGACCTCAGGAAAGAAAGAGGAGGAAAAGGGAGGAAACCGGGGGGGGAGGGAGGGAGGGCGGAGGACAAAGGGACACAGAGCCCGGTTGCCCCCGCCCCCGTTCCCGCCCCGTCCGACACCTCTCTCAGCATAGAACTAATGAAGAGACTAGAAGAGCACTCCTTGCTGCTCGAGAAGAGCAGCAAGGATATAGAAAGCCTGAGGTCAGCACTGACAAGTAGGGTTGAGCAGGGTACCTACGCGAGCGTAGTAGCCGGGGGGATGAGAAGGCCGCCTCAGAGTGGAGCGGCCACACACTCTGTGGCGGTCACATCCCAAGACGAAAAGGAGACGGGAGACGAAGTCATTAACAAAATAAGAAAGGTAATAAGGGCTAAGGACGAGGGATTAAAGATTGACAATATAAGGAAGGTAAAAGACAGAAAGATAGTGTTAGGATGCAGCACACAGAGAGAAATAGACCAGGTAAAGGAAAGGCTTAAGAGTGTGGGCAGCGGTTTGCGAGTGGAGGAAATAAAGAATAAGGATCCTCTCGTTATACTAAAAGGAGTACTAAATATGATAGAAAACGATGACGTATTAAAGGCACTAAAAAGTCAAAACAAGGACATATTCAAAAACGTCAAAGGAGAGGACCTTAGGATGGAGATCAGATATAGGAAGAAGGCCAGGAACCCGCATACGTCCCATGTGGTCTTGAGGGTTTCGCCCATAGTTTGGAAGAGGCTGACGGAGGCAGGAGCAGCCCACATAGATCTGCAGCGAGTACAGGTCGCCGACCAGTCCCCACTTGTCCAGTGCTCAAGGTGCCTGGGCTACGGGCACCCGAGGAGGCTATGCACTGAGTCCCAGGACGTGTGCAGCCACTGCGGGGGCCCGCACCTCAGGTCCGAGTGCACCATGTGGCAGGCTGGTGAACCGCCCTCCTGTCGGAATTGCCTCAAGGCAAAATCCGACAGGAAAGACCACAACGCATTTAACGACGACTGCCCGGTGCGGAGAAGGTGGGAGGCACTCGCGCGAGCGTCGGTAGCATATTGCTAAGGGCGCCCCGGGGGCCTCCCGCGCTCTCCAAGCCGGGATACGCTGTCATCACGTTGTGCAGGCCAATCTACAACGGTCCGAGCTTTCCACAGCGGAACTAATCACAGAGGCGAAGAAGAGGAAACTCTCCTTCGCCTTGGTCCAGGAGCCGTATACTGGCAGGACTGGGGAGATGAGGCAGCATCCAGGTACAAGAGTAGTGCAATGTGCTGGGAGCCGCGAATCGCCGGTTAAGTCAGCCATTGTACTATTCGACGGTACCATGAATGTCACCCATTGCCCGGACCTCACGACCTGCAACATAGCTGTTGCAATAGTGAGGTCTGCGGCGTGGAGGATAGGCTTGGTGTCCGTCTACCTGGAGCCGGATAAGCCCATCGAACCTTACCTGGACTTGATTGGTCGCGTTGTGGAGAGAATAGGAACTGCCGGCGTGATACTGGGCGGTGACGTCAACGCGTGGTCTACGTGGTGGGGAAGCCGAGCCACGGACGGGAGGGGACTGGCACTGGCGGAAAAGCTGGACGAGCTGGGGCTGCACATCCTGAACATTGGGTCTGAGCCTACCTTCGACACCTGGAGAGGAGGAAGACGGTACTCCAGTGTCGTGGATATCACTGTCTGCACGACCGCAATGCTGGGTTCGGTGGTGAACTGGCGCTTAGCGGACGATGTATCCAATTCGGACCACAGGGCAATTCTGTTCGACGTAAATCTTCAAAGGTCTACAGGCATGGACGTTTGTCGCTCCACCCGGAAGTACAATAGTAAGAAAGCAAATTGGGGCGAGTTTCGAGAGAAACTCGCCTCAAAGTGGAACGAAAGAGGAATAACACCTGAAGGAATTGGCAACATTACCGGTAGAACAGAGTTGGAAAAGGAAGTGGATCGCTATATGGAAACCGTGGTGGAAGCCTGTAACGAGACCATGCCTGGGATACCGAGGAGGAGTAGGACAGGATTGCCCTGGTGGTCCGAAGAGCTCTCTCGTCTCAAAGCGCAAGCTTTGAGACTGAAGAGGCGGATCTCGTACGCGGCGCCAGTTCGTAGGGATTGGGTCGTGCAGCAGTATATCTGCGCCCGAGAGGAGTACCGGTCTGAGGTAAGGAAGGCTCAGACCCAAAGTTGGAAGAAATTCTGCCACCGTCAGGATAGAGAGACCATGTGGGACGGGATATACAGGGTGATTGGACGCACCGCGACGAGGCCGGAGGAGATCCCGCTCGTCCAGGACGGTAAAATCCTGAGCGAGGGGGAATCGGCCGAGGCCTTAGCAACTGCCTTTTACCCAGAAGATCGGGCTGTGGATGATGACGCGGACCACAAAATACTGAGAAAATTAGCGGATAATGTAAATGTAGGGTCGCATGATGAAACATGCGACCCAGTTTTCACGATGCACGAGCTCATGTGGTCTGCGTCCAGCTTCAGCCCGAAAAAGGCGCCCGGCCCCGACGGCCTCACCGCGGATATTTGCCTTGCGACAATCACCCTGGGTCCTGCGTTATTCCTGGCCATAGCAAACCGCTGCCTGGCTTTGTCGTGCTTCCCCAGGAGGTGGAAAGAGGCAGCGGTTGTAGTGCTGAGGAAACCCAATAAGGAGAACTACACGCACCCTAAATCCTTTAGGCCAATAGGACTCTTGCCCATTATGGGCAAGATCCTCGAAAAAATCATGGTGAGGCGGGTCCAATGGCATACTGCGCCAATGATCAGTCGGCACCAGTATGGCTTCATGCCTCAACGCGGTACCGAAGACGCCCTCTATGAGATGGTTCAGCACATACGAGCCGAAGTCGGGAGGAAGAGGCTCGTTGTGCTGATATCATTGGACATAGAGGGCGCCTTCGATAACGCCTGGTGGCCGGCTGTGAGGTGCAGGCTAGCCGAAGCTCGATGCCCCGTAAACCTGAGGCGCCTGTTCGACCACTATCTCAGTGAGAGAACAGTGCGCGTCAGGTTTGCGGGAGCCGAGGCGACCCGCCAACAAACCAAGGGGTGCGTGCAGGGATCCATTGGGGGACCGACGCTCTGGAACCTGCTGCTGAATCCCCTCCTGAAGGAATTAGAGGAGATGGGCGTCTGCTGCCAGGCGTTCGCTGACGATGTGGTCCTGATGTTCTCGGGTGACAGCCCTGCGGACTTTCAAGACAGGGCCAATGGGGCTCTCGAGCATGTTCGGAGGTGGGGAGTCCGAAATAAGCTAAACTTTGCGCCACACAAGACCTCGGCCATGGTTATTACCAAGAAGCTAAAGTACGACTCCCCACGTCTGAGCATGGGCGGGAGACCCATTGACCTTGTCAGACAAATTAAAATCCTCGGATTGACAGTTGACGATAGACTCAGCTTCAAGGCGCACGTAGAGGCAGTTTGCCGAAAAGCGCAAAGCCTCTATCGTCAACTGTCAACCGCGGCAAAAGTCACGTGGGGTCTGAACCCCGAGGTCATCAGGACCATATATGTTGCGGTAGCGGAGCCCATCATCCTGTACGCTGCTAGTGTGTGGGTGCCGGCGGTGGAGAGGAAGGGCATTGCACGGTTGCTAAACCAAGTGCAGCGTGGCTTTGCGCAGAAAGTAGCAAAAAGCTACAGGACCGTCTCTCTGCATTCGGCCCTGATGCTTGCTGGGTTGCTTCCTCTGGACCTTCGGGTCCAAGAAGCGGCCCTTCTTTATTTGGTAAAAAAGGGTCACACCCAGCAGGTGTTGGGTGACCGGGAGCTAGAGAGGCCGGTCAAATACGTGGATTCTGCGCACCCAGCTCACCGGGAGGGGCTGCAGTTCGACTGCCTGACGGACGGTGACGAAGTTGCCCAGCGAGCTGCCGCCGATGTAAATATTTACACCGACGGTAGCAAAATTGACGGCAGGGTCGGCGCAGCGTTATCCATTTGGGATAGCGCTGCGGAGACTTCCTGCCGGAAATTAAAGTTGGGAAATTTTTGCACCGTATATCAGGCGGAACTGTTGGCCCTGCATGAGGCCGTGAGGCAAGTTGTGAAGATGGACGCAAGAAAGTTTGGAATTTACTCCGATTCTAGATCCGCTCTAGAAACCGTGAAAAGCGGTATGTCCCTCCATCCCCTCGCGGAGAATATAAGAAGATGTATGAAAGAAGCTAGAGAACAAGGGAAGGAAGTAAGGTTATTTTGGGTGAAAGCGCATGCGGGGTTGGAAGGGAACGAGAGAGCGGATCAATTGGCCAAGATGGCCGCAATCGGAGTAAAGACCAAGCCAAATTATGAAAGGTGTCCCATTTCATTTGTCAAGCGACAGATTCGTCTGGATACGCTTGACAAATGGAATGGGCGATATATGGAAGGAGACACGGCCTCGACGACCAAGCTCTTCTTCCCCAACGTGACGAGCGCCCCCGCCACACTTCGAAAGCTGGACCTTGATCCTGCGCTGGTTCAAATTTTGACGGGGCACGGGGGGTTCTCACAGTACCTGCACAGGTTTAAGTGCAAGGAGAACCCCTCGTGCATCTGTGACCCAGCGCGGGACGAGAGTGTGCTGCATATCTTGACGGAGTGTCCGATCTACGAAGCAGACAGAGTTGAAGCGGAAATCAAAATGGGACACAGAATTATAAAAGAAAATATAAGTATATTAATTGCAAACAAAAACACCAGAGATGAATTTGTCAAATTTTGTACGTCCGTAGCCCAAAGAGTCATTAAGAAAAATAAGGTATAAACTGTGATAAGTAGGTTAATTGTAATTTTAAATTGTTTTATTTTTATTGTATTTTAAACTATTTTTAAATTTTATGTGTAGTCAAATTGTATTTATTTGTATTTTAAATTGTAAATTGAATGTATTTAATAGTAATAGTTAATTGTATGTAAAAATGTATTAAAATAAGACCGTTAATAAAGAAATAACCTGCTGAAAAACTCATTACCCGTAGACAAGGTCCCTGACCACCATGTTAGGGGAACGAGAGGGCGGCATAGAGCCGCCCAAAAAAAAAAAAAAAAAAAAAAAAAAAAAAACCTAACCTAACCTAACCTAACCTAACCTAACCTAACCTAACCTAACCTAACCTAACCTAACCTAACCTAACCTAACCTAACCTAACCTAACCTAACCTAACCTAACCTAACCTAACCTAACCTAACCTAACCTAACCTAACCTAACCTAACCTAACCTAACCTAACCTAACCTAACCTAACCTAACCTAACCTAACCTAACCTAACCTAACCTAACCTAACCTAACCTAACCTAACCTAACCTAACCTAACCTAACCTAACCTAACCTCGTCCTAATCTTCTCCGGGGACAATACCTATGACATTCAACGGAGAGCAGCGGCGACCCTCGCTCGTGTGCAGGAATGGGGTGTCGTAAACAAGCTAAAATTCGCGCCTCAAAAAACGAAGGCTATGGTAATCACGAGGAAGCTGAAGTACGACGCCCCACGCCTGCACATGGGTGGGGTGGACATAGGGCTCTCCCGCGAAATAAAAATTCTAGGTCTCACAATCGACGACAGACTCACCTTCAACGCGCATGTGGACAATGTATGCCGTAAGGCGCAGGGTCTGTACGTTCGACTGGCGAGAGCTGCGAAGGTCCAGTGGGGATTGAACCCGGAGGTGATTAGGAGGATCTATACGGCGGTCGTAGAGCCGGTGATCATGTACGCAGCAAGCGCATGGTCGCCGGCGACACGCAAGAAGTGTGTCAGTAAACGATTGGGTACCGTGCAAAGAGGCTTTGCACTCAAAATGATAAAAGCGTACAGAACCGTATCCCTAAACTCGGCACTGCTGCTTGCAGGGCTGCTTCCCATGGATATAAGAATCCGAGAAGCAGCCTCCCTATATGAAATTAAAAGAGGTTATTCCCAGCGAATAGTGGGAGACAGGGAGATGGAGAGGAGAGTACATTGTACAAAGATGGCTCACCCAGCTGAAAAGCACGAAATAACATTTGCTTGCCTGGAAGACTACGCAGAACTACCCAAAGGAGAAGACATAAAAATCTTCACAGACGGAAGCAAAATAGAGGGGAAAGTGGGAGCAGCACTATCTATTTGGGAAGGTGAGGCAGAAACAGGAAGCAGGAAACTTAAATTAGAAGACTTCTGCACTGTCTACCAGGCAGAACTCCTGGCCATAAACGAAGCAATAAAATGTGCAGAAAAAACTCCTGCACGGAACTATGGAATCTTTTCGGACTCACGATCGGCACTCCAAACAGTTATAAACGCAAATAGCGGTCATCCCCTGTCCGAAGAGATCAGAACAAATATTGGCAAGATCAAAAACCGAGGTGGACATATAAACATGTACTGGGTGAGAGCACACATCGGTGTCTGCGGAAATGAGAGGGCAGACGAGTTAGCCAAAGAAGCAGCACTCAGAAGCAAGAAAAAGTCGGATTACGACAAATGTCCGGTTCCATTTGTCAAGCGACAGATTCGCCAAGAATCGATTGACGAATGGAACCAGAGATACAAGGAGGAAAGCACGGCCTCTGTTACCAAAGTTTATTTCCCTGACGCAGCCGAGGCCTACGGCATAGTCAAGAAATTAGACATGGAAGCCACAATAGTGCAAGCGCTGACCGGACATGGCGGCTTCTCAGATTATCTGCATCGATTCAGGTGCAAAGAGAGCCCGTCATGTCCATGTGACACGGACAAAAACCAAGACATCTTGCACTTACTAACAGAATGTCACATGTATATGAAGGATAGATTCGAGATAGAAAATAGAATAAACATAGAAATAAGTAAAGAAAATATATGCGAAATAATTAGAAATAAACAGAGTAGACTAGAATTCATAAAATATTGTAAAGAAATAGTATGTAAGCTAGTTAAGTTAAATAAATAGCCAGTGCCGTCAATGGTACTGAATAGCATAGGCTGAAGCCACTAGTGTCGCTTCACGGTGCGTATGCTTCATACGCAGAGTAAAATGATACATAGCAAAAAACAGTGACGGCACAAGCTATAGATTTTATATTTAATAATAAGAAATGTAATAGAATAAGAGTTTTAAACAAATAAAGAACGACAAAGTCTCTGACGCCAAATGTCAGGGGAAGAACGAGAGGGCGGCATAGAGCCGCCCAACAAAAAAAAAAAAAAAAAAAAAAAAAACCTAACCTAACCTAACCTAACCTAACCTAACCTAACCTAACCTAACCTAACCTAACCTAACCTAACCTAACCTAACCTAACCTAACCTAACCTAACCTAACCTAACCTAACCTAACCTAACCTAACCTAACCTAACCTAACCTAACCTAACCTAACCTAACCTAACCTAACCTAACCTAACCTAACCTAACCTAACCTAACCTAACCTAACCTAACCTAACCTAACCTAACCTAACCTAACCTAACCTAACCTAACCTAACCTAACCTAACCTAACCTAACCTAACCTAACCTAACCTAACCTAACCTAACCTAACCTAACCTAACCTAACCTAACCTAACCTAACCTAACCTAACCTAACCTAACCTAACCTAACCTAACCTAACCTAACCTAACCTAACCTAACCTAACCTAACCTAACCTAACCTAACCTAACCTAACCTAACCTAACCTAACCTAACCTAACCTAACCTAACCTAACCTAACCTAACCTAACCTAACCTAACCTAACCTAACCTAACCTAACCTAACCTAACCTAACCTAACCTAACCTAACCTAACCTAACCTAACCTAACCTAACCTAACCTAACCTAACCTAACCTAACCTAACCTAACCTAACCTAACCTAACCTAACCTAACCTAACCTAACCTAACCTAACCTAACCTAACCTAACCTAACCTAACCTAACCTAACCTAACCTAACCTAACCTAACCTAACCTAACCTAACCTAACCTAACCTAACCTAACCTAACCTAACCTAACCTAACCTAACCTAACCTAACCTAACCTAACCTAACCTAACCTAACCTAACCTAACCTAACCTAACCTAACCTAACCTAACCTAACCTAACCTAACCTAACCTAACCTAACCTAACCTAACCTAACCTAACCTAACCTAACCTAACCTAACCTAACCTAACCTAACCTAACCTAACCTAACCTAACCTAACCTAACCTAACCTAACCTAACCTAACCTAACCTAACCTAACCTAACCTAACCTAACCTAACCTAACCTAACCTAACCTAACCTAACCTAACCTAACCTAACCTAACCTAACCTAACCTAACCTAACCTAACCTAACCTAACCTAACCTAACCTAACCTAACCTAACCTAACCTAACCTAACCTAACCTAACCTAACCTAACCTAACCTAACCTAACCTAACCTAACCTAACCTAACCTAACCTAACCTAACCTAACCTAACCTAACCTAACCTAACCTAACCTAACCTAACCTAACCTAACCTAACCTAACCTAACCTAACCTAACCTAACCTAACCTAACCTAACCTAACCTAACCTAACCTAACCTAACCTAACCTAACCTAACCCAGTCACGCGCCACACGCCGACCCGAGCGGACCGTGTCTGTGCAACACAAATCGCTCCGGGAGTACTTAACTCGTCAAAAAAGTTACGTAAATTCTGAAAAATAGAAAAAGTGTCGCGAAAGTGGGAGTGCGATATACTAAAAGACGCAGAATTTAACGCTGTACACGGCTGTACAAAAAGTTTTTTAATTAGTGTAGTGGATAAAATTTTTGGACTTGAAAAACAAAAAATTTTGGCAAATTTCGAAAATCCAAACTTCAAAAAATTACGCCGTGAGAAATAGATCGACAACATATATATTTTAATATATGAACAGAAAGCCCTCGACGAGATCTAGGGCCTCAGGCGGTTTTTAAAATTTTTTGGACTTGGGAAAACCTTCAAAAACCCAGAAAAACAAGAACCGCGTGGCCATGAGGTCCTGGATCCAGGTCAGCTGGAACGTCGTGACATACCTCATTGAATAGAGGAGAAGGAGACAAGAAGCCTGCTGGTCTCGTATTTGAGATCGGACACCTGGGTGAGAAGTTAGTGGACTTGAAAAAAGTGAAAAAATTTGTGAAAACTTCAAAAAATTGTAAATCAAAAACTAAATCGACAAGGTACTGGTATCATTTTGTATATAGATAGCCCATCAAAAGACCTGTGTAAAGACACCTTCTCCATATTTTTAAGACGCAAACCGACCAACTTATAGACAATGATACAAAATAACAAATTCTGGTAAAATTTTTTACAAAATTTTATAAAACAATTAAATTGTTTTTAAATTGTTTTAAGATATAAAGGACATAGAATTAAATAGCTGTAAGTTGTAGATATGGTTTATTGACCTCTCGGATTGCGATTAGTAAAATTAAGTGACATATATTAGGCCTTTTGACCTAATATATATAGAATAAGATTTTAGACATAGATATAAGTATTTTAAATTGTGACATTGACCGGGTTTATTGACCCCTTTTATTGTTTTTATCTACTTTTTATTATAATTGGAGATACCGAGTTTATTGACTCGGTATAATTAGGAAATAAGTTTTTAAATTGTAGATATAAGTTTTAAATTGTAGATATAAGTTTTAAATTGTAGATTTAAGTTTTAAAAGTATTCATAATTGACAACTGGTTGGGTTTATTGACCAGTTCCTTTTGTAATTGTATTTTAATATTTTAACGTGACCTAAATTATTGTATTTTAAATTTTTAAATTTCTTTTTAAACTTTTTAAAAAATTTTTAAACTTTTAAAATATTTTTAAAAATTTTTTAAGTGTAAATTTGAACCCATATTTGGGATTTTTAATTGTAATTGTAAGTTTTAAGTTGTTGACGTGTTCCCAAACATGCTGGGTATCAGGACTCCCGTCAAAAAATCCGGCGCTCAGGACACTAGCTTAGAAATGGTAAAGGACAATGTTGAATCGTCACCAGCGGTTGACCAGCAATCGCAGGTACTGAGCGTCAGGAAAAGTGTGGGGGAGTGGGAGTCAGGAACGGACTCCACACCGCAGACGCCCCCCAAAAAGTCTGCCCCGGCTGTGCGCAAGCGTTTGGTGACCGCCCCCGAAAGGAAGACAACGAAGACAACTGATGAGGCGGCTGGACCTCCGAAAGGGGAAAAGCAAACAAGTACCCTAGACCGGATTCAGGAGGCGCGTAGTTGTTTGAGTAAGGCTAAGCTTCACCTGAACAACTCGCGCAACTTGAAGACCGAAATTAAGTCAGAGGTCACAGCCGCCATAGAACGACTTTACCAGTTAGTAAAGGAGTCAGAAGCTGATCTCAGGAAAGAAAGAGGAGGAAAAGGGAGGAAGCCGGGGGGGGAGGGAGGGAGGGCGGAGGACAAAGGGACACAGATCCTGGACTCGCCCGCCCCCGTTCCCGCCTCGCCCGACACCTCCCTTAGTAGAGAGCTAATGAAGAAGTTAGAAGAGCACTCCTTGCTGCTCGAGAAGAGCAGCAAGGATATAGAAAGCCTGAGGTCAGCACTGACAAGTAGGGTTGAGCAGGGTACCTACGCGAGCGTGGTAGCCGGGGGGATGAGAAGGCTGCCTCAGAGTGGAGCGGCCACACACTCTGTGGCGGTCACATCCCAAGACGAAAAGGAGACGGGAGACGAGGTAATAAATAAAATAAGAAAGGTAATAAGGGCTAAGGACGAGGGATTAAAGATCGACAATATAAGGAAGGTGAAAGACAGAAAGATAGTGTTAGGATGCAGCACACAGAGAGAAATGGACCAGGTAAAGGAAAGGCTAAAGAGTGTGGGCAGCGGTTTGCGAGTGGAGGAGATAAAGAATAAGGATCCTCTCGTAATATTAAAAGGAGTGCTGAACATGATTGAGAATGATGACGTATTGAAGGCATTAAGAAGCCAAAATAAGGACATATTTAAGAACGTCAAAGGAGAGGACCTTAGAATGGAGATTAGATACAGAAAGAAGGCCAGGAACCCGCATACGTCCCATGTGGTCCTGAGGGTTTCACCCATAGTTTGGAAGAGGCTGACGGAGGCAGGAGCAGCCCACATAGATCTGCAGCGAGTACAGGTCGCCGACCAGTCCCCGCTTGTCCAGTGCTCAAGGTGCCTGGGCTACGGGCACCCGAAGAGGCTATGCACTGAGTCACAGGACGTGTGCAGCCACTGCGGGGGCCCGCACCTCAGGTCCGAGTGCACCATGTGGCAGGCTGGTGAACCGCCTTCCTGTCGGAACTGCCTCAAGGCAAAATCCGACAGGAAAGACCACAATGCATTCAACGACGACTGCCCGGTGCGGAGAAGGTGGGAGGCACTCGCGCGAGCGTCGGTAGCATATTGCTAAGGGCGCCCCGGGGGCCTCCCGCGCTCTCCAAGCCGGGATACGCTGTCATCACGTTGTGCAGGCCAATCTACAACGGTCCGAGCTTTCCACGGCGGAACTAATCACAGAGGCGAAGAAGAGAAAACTCTCCTTCGCCTTGGTCCAGGAGCCGTATACTGGCAGGACTGGGGAGATGAGGCAGCATCCAGGTACAAGAGTAGTGCAATGTGCTGGGAGCCGCGAATCGCCGGTTAAGTCAGCCATTGTACTATTCGACGGCACCATGAATGTCACCCATTGCCCGGACCTCACGACCTACAACATAGCTGTTGCAATAGTGAGGTCTGCGGCGTGGAGGATAGGCTTGGTGTCCGTCTACCTGGAGCCGGATAAGCCCATCGAACCTTACCTGGACTCGATTGGTCGCGCTGTGGAGAGAATAGGAACTGCCAGCGTGATACTTGGCGGTGACGTCAACGCGTGGTCTTTGTGGTGGGGAAGCCGAGCCACGGACGGGAGGGGACTGGCGCTGGCGGAAAAGCTGGACGAGCTGGGGCTGCACATCCTGAACGTTGGGTCTGAGCCTACCTTCGACACCTGGAGAGGAGGAAGACGGTACTCCAGTGTCGTGGACATCACTGTCTGCACGACCGCAATGCTGGGTTCGGTGGTGAACTGGCGCTTAGCGGACGATGTATCCAATTCGGACCACAGGGCAATTCTGTTCGACGTAAATCTTCAAAGGTCTACAGGCATGGACGTTTGTCGCTCCACCCGGAAGTACAATAGTAAGAAAGCAAATTGGGGCGAGTTTCGAGAGAAACTCGCCTCAAAGTGGAACGAAAGAGGAATAACACCTGAAGGAATTGGCAACATTACCGGTAGAACAGAGTTGGAAAAGGAAGTGGATCGCTATATGGAAACCGTGGTGGAAGCCTGTAACGAGACCATGCCTGGGATACCGAGGAGGAGTAGGACAGGATTGCCCTGGTGGTCCGAAGAGCTCTCTCGTCTCAAAGCGCAAGCTTTGAGACTGAAGAGGCGGATCTCGAACGCGGCGCCAGTTCGTAGGGATTGGGTCGTGCAGCGGTATATCTGCGCCCGAGAGGAGTACCGGTCTGAGGTAAGGAAGGCTCAGACCCAAAGTTGGAAGGAATTCTGCCACCGTCAGGACAGGGAGACCATGTGGGACGGGATATACAGGGTGATTGGACGCACCGCGACGAGGCCGGAGGAGATCCCGCTCGTCCAGGACGGTAAAGTCCTGAGCGAGGGGGAATCGGCCGAGGCCTTAGCAACTGCCTTTTATCCAGAAGATCGGGCTGTGGATGATGACGCGGACCACAAAACACTGAGAAATTTAGCGGATAATGTAAATGTAGGGTCGCATGATGAAACATGCGACCCAGTTTTCACAATGCACGAGCTCATGTGGTCTGCGTCCAGCTTCAGCCCGAAAAAGGCGCCCGGCCCCGACGGCCTCACCGCGGATATTTGCCTTGCGACAATCACCCTGGGTCCTGCGTTATTCCTGGCCATAGCAAACCGCTGCCTGGCTTTGTCGTGCTTCCCCAGGAGGTGGAAAGAGGCAGCGGTTGTAGTGCTGAGGAAACCCAATAAGGAGAACTACACGCACCCTAAATCTTTTAGGCCAATAGGACTCTTGCCCATTATGGGCAAGATCCTCGAAAAAATTATGGTGAGGCGGGTCCAATGGCACACTGCGCCAATGATCAGCCGGTACCAGTACGGTTTTATGCCTCAGCGCGGAACCGAGGACGCCCTCTATGGCATGATTCAGCACATTCGAGCCGAGATGGACAGGAAGCGGCTCGTTGTGCTGATATCATTAGACATAGAGGGCGCCTTCGATAACGCCTGGTGGCCGGCTGTGAGGTGCAGGCTAGCCGAAGCCCAGTGCCCCGCAAACCTGAGGCGACTGTTCGATCACTACTTAAGTGACAGAACAGTTCGCGTCAGGTATGCGGGAGCCGAGGCGACCCGCCGACAAACCAAAGGGTGCGTGCAGGGGTCCATTGGGGGACCGACGCTCTGGAACCTGCTGCTGAATCCCCTCCTGGTGGAATTGGAGGAGATGGGCGTCCGCTGCCAGGCGTTCGCTGACGATGTGGTCCTGATGTTCTCGGGAGACGGCTCCGCTGACTTTCAGGACAGGGCCAATGGGGCTCTCGAGCATGTTAGGAAGTGGGGAGTCCGAAACAAGCTGAACTTTGCGCCACATAAGACCTCGGCCATGGTTATTACCAAGAAGCTAAAGTACGACTCCCCACGTCTGAGCATGGGCGGGAGACCCATTGACCTTGTCAGACAAATTAAAATCCTCGGATTGACAGTTGACGATGGACTCAGCTTCAAGGCGCACGTAGAGGCAGTTTGCCGAAAAGCGCAAAGCCTCTATCGTCAACTGTCAACCGCGGCAAAAGTCACGTGGGGTCTGAACCCCGAGGTCATCAGGACCATATATGTTGCGGTAGCGGAGCCCATCATCCTGTACGCTGCTAGTGTGTGGGTGCCGGCGGTGGAGAGGAAGGGCATTGCACGGTTGCTAAACCAAGTGCAGCGTGGTTTTGCGCAGAAAGTAGCAAAAAGCTACAGGACCGTCTCTCTGCATTCGGCCCTGATGCTTGCTGGGTTGCTTCCTCTGGACCTTCGGGTCCAAGAAGCGGCCCTTCTTTATTTGGTAAAAAAGGGTCATACCCAGCAGGTGTTGGGTGACCGGGAGCTAGAGAGGCCGGTCAAATACGTGGATTCTGCGCACCCAGCTCACCGGGAGGGGCTGCAGTTCGACTGCCTGACGGACGGTGACGAAGTTGCACAGCGAGCTGCCGCCGATGTAAATATTTACACCGACGGTAGCAAAATTGATGGCAGGGTCGGCGCAGCGTTATCCATTTGGGATAGCGCTGCGGAGACTTCCTGCCGGAAATTAAAGTTGGGCAATTTTTGCACCGTATATCAGGCGGAACTGTTGGCCCTGCATGAGGCCATGAAGCAAGTTGTGAAGATGGACGCAAGAAGGTTTGGAATTTACTCCGATTCTAGATCCGCTCTAGAAACTGTGAAAAGCGGTATGTCCCTCCATCCCCTCGCGGAGAATATAAGAAGATGTATGAAAGAAGCTAGAGAACAAGGGAAGGAAGTAAGGTTATTTTGGGTGAAAGCGCATGCGGGGTTGGAAGGGAACGAGAGAGCGGATCAATTGGCCAAGATGGCCGCAATCGGAGTAAAGACCAAGCCAAATTATGAAAGGTGTCCCATTTCATTTGTCAAGCGACAGATTCGTCTGGACACGCTTGACAAATGGAATGGGCGATATTTGGAAGGAGACACGGCCTCGACGACCAAGCTCTTCTTCCCCAACGTGACGAGCGCCCCCGCCACTCTTCGGAAGCTGGACCTTGATCCCGTGCTGGTTCAAATTTTGACGGGGCACGGGGGGTTCTCACAGTACCTGCACAGGTTCAAGTGCAAGGAGAACCCCTCGTGCATCTGTGACCCAGCACGGGACGAGAGTGTGCTGCATATTTTGACGGAGTGTCCAGTCTTTGAACAAGATAGATACGAAGCAGAAATAAAATTAAAGAGCAAGATAAGCAAAGAAACCATGAGCATACTGTTAGCAAATAAAGAAAGTCGAGAAGAATTTATCAGATATAGCAAGTCCTTAGCCCAGAGGGTCATAAATAGGAATAAAACTTAAATGTGATATTAGTTATTAGGGTGTATTTATATTGTATTTTAATTGTGTATTTAATTTGTAAGTTTTTTAAATTGAAATAAAATTGTATAAATATAGTTAATTATAAGTTTTTAAATTGTATTCTAAATTAGTAGAGATAAGATGAACACCAACTGTTAAATAAAGTAATAACTGAAAAAATTATTTATACCCAGTAGACAAGGTCCCTGACCTTCATTATGTTAGGGGAACGAGAGGGCGGCATAAAGCCGCCCAAAAAAAAAAAAAAAAAAAAAAAAAAAAAAAAAAAAAAAAAAAAAAAACCTAACCTAACCTAACCTAACCTAACCTAACCTAACCTAACCTAACCTAACCTAACCTAACCTAACCTAACCTAACCTAACCTAACCTAACCTAACCTAACCTAACCTAACCTAACCTAACCTAACCTAACCTAACCTAACCTAACCTAACCTAACCTAACCTAACCTAACCTAACCTAACCTAACCTAACCTAACCTAACCTAACCTAACCTAACCTAACCTAACCTAACCTAACCTAACCTAACCTAACCTAACCTAACCTAACCTAACCTAACCTAACCTAACCTAACCTAACCTAACCTAACCTAACCTAACCTAACCTAACCTAACCTAACCTAACCTAACCTAACCTAACCTAACCTAACCTAACCTAACCTAACCTAACCTAACCTAACCTAACCTAACCTAACCTAACCTAACCTAACCTAACCTAACCTAACCTAACCTAACCTAACCTAACCCCAGTCACTCGCCACACCTCGCGGCGAGAGGACTGTCCCGCGCAGCTCTAGAGTGCTCCGTGATAGTACGCGATCTACTAAAATACGGAAAAACAGAAAAAGTTTCTCCAAAACGATTAAAATATACACCAAACGACGCGAAAAATTACGTGGAGCAATAATATGCTATTATTTTTAAAATTAGTGAAGTGACTAAAAAGTTATAACTAAAAATAACAAAAAATTTGAAAAATTTTGAGGTTAAAATCTTAGAAAAAATACGCTGCCAAATCCAGATCGATGACCTGGTGATATTTATATATCACCAGATAGCCCAGAACGAGCTCTAGGATCTCGAGTGCTTTTTGGATTTTTTGACGTTAAAAAATTAGGAGAAAAAGCCAGAAAAACAAAAAGCACGTGGCCACGAGGACCTGGATCGAGGAGTGCTGGAGACTGGAGACACACCTCTTTTAAAAGAGGAGCAGAAGACGAGGTCAACTCCGGTTTCAAAATTGAAATCGGACGCTTGGAAAGAAAGTTAAGACTGGGGTCAAAAGTGAAAGTTATTAGTGAAATTATAAAAAATTATAAAAGGAAAAGTAAAGCGACAAGGTAAATTTTTTATTGTATAACCAGATAGCAAATCTAATAACGTACAAAAGGACACTTTCCACGGATTTTTCTGACATATACTTATAAAGATATCGCCAATGATACATTTGTACAAAAACTGAAAAAATTTATTTAAAAACTTTTAAAAGTAAACATTGGTGATAAACATTATTAAATAACTGTGATAGGGTTTATTGACCCTTTATTGTAATTAGCATAAGTTTTAAAATTAGTTTTAAAATTTTACATTTTATTTTAAATATTTTAATTAATTGACTGGGTTTATTGACCCCTATTATTTTATTTTAAATTTATTATATAAATTGACATATAGTGAGTCTATTGACTCAGTATATTTAGCGAATAAGTTTTAACATTAGCAAATAAGTTTTTTCTTTATTTTAAAAAATAGTTATAAGTTTACATAAATTTAAGAATTTGACAAAATATTTTACATTTTAATTTTACAAATTTGACAAATTTTGAAAAATTTTAAATTACATTAGATTCCATACAATTCACAATATAAACGTTTTAAACTTATAAAGTGAAAGTATTAAATATTTAAAAGTTTATGTACAAAAAATTTTAAAAATTTAAATCTTAAAAAAGAAAATTTTACACCTTAATTTAAATCTTTGAAAAATTTTTAAAATCTTAAATTTGACAAGTTCCCCTAACATGTTGGGCATCCGTACTCCCGTCAAAAAGACTGGACCTCAGGACTTGAGTCAAGAGAAAATAGAAGGAGACATGTCGCCGACAGTCGACAGCCAGACTCAGGTCCTGAGTGTCAGGAAAAGTGTGGGGGAGTGGGAGTCAGGAACGGACTCCACACCGCCGACCGCCCCCCTGAAAAAGTCAGCCCCGGTCGCCCGCAAGCGCTTGGTGACCGCCCAGGAGAAACCGCAACCTGACAGGACAAAGGTCATGGACCAAGCGGCTGGACCTCCAGGGGGAGAGAGGAGCATTCTGGACCGTGTTCAGGTTGCGCGAGGATGCTTGAACAAAGCAAAGCTTCATCTCAACGGCTCGCGCAACCTGAAGACGGAAATAAAGGCGGAGGTCACAGCCGCTATTGACAAATTATACAGCCTGGTCAAGGAAGCGGAGGCCGACCTTAAAAAAGAGAGAGAGAAGGGAAAGAGAGGACAGGAGGGGGGGAGGGGGCCGGCGGAGGAAAAGGGGACTCAGACCTCTGACCTCCCCGTACCCGCCTCCGTTCCTCCTCCTGACCTCTCTTTCGGAAATGACCTGATAAAGAGACTGGAGGAGCACTCCCTGCTGCTCGAAAAGAACAGCAGGGAGATGGAAAGTTTAAGGTCGGCCCTTAAGGACTCAAGCGCGCAGGGTACCTACGCGAGCGTGGTGGCCGGGGGGATGAAAAGATCGCCTCAGAGTGGAGCGGCCACTCACTCTGTGGCGGTCACATCCAATGACGAGAAGGAGACGGGAGACGAAGTTATAGAGCGGATCAGAAAGGTAATGAGGGCTAAGGACGAAGGGATTAGGATAGACAGAATTAGGAAGGTGAAAGATAGGAAGATTGTGTTGGGCTGCAGCACAGAAAAGGAGATAGACAGAATAAAGCAAAGGTTGACGAGTGTGGGCAGCGGTCTGCATGTAGAGCGAGTAAAAAACAAAGACCCTCTCGTCATTTTGAAAGAGGTATTGAATTACAACAAAGACGAGGACATCACAAGGGCTTTGAAAAATCAGAATAAAGACCTCCTAAAGGATGTGAAAGAGACTGAATTGAGGATGGAGGTCAAATATCGCAAAAAGGCCAGAAACCCGCATACGTCCCACGTAGTCATGTCGGTTTCGCCCCAAGTATGGAGGAGATTGACGGGAGCGGGTGTAGCTCACATTGATCTACAGCGCGTACAGGTCGCCGACCAGTCTCCGCTTGTCCAGTGCTCCAGGTGTCTGGGCTACGGGCACCCGAAGAGGCTGTGCACAGAGTCGAAAGACGTGTGCAGCCACTGCGGGGGCCCGCATCTCAGGTCCGAATGCACTGCGTGGCAGGCTGGTGACCCACCATCCTGTCGGAATTGCCTCAAAGCAAAAGCCGACAGGAGGGATCACAACGCGTTTAGTGACGACTGCCCGGTGAGGAGAAGGTGGGAGGCACTCGCGAGAGCTTCCGTGGCGTATTGCTAAGGGCGTCCCGGGTGCCTCCCACGCTCTCCGAGCTGGGATACGCTGTCATCACGCTGTGCAGGCCAATCTACAACGGTCCGAGCTCGCCACAGCAGAGCTAATCACAGAGGCGAAGGAGAGGAAACTCTCTTTCGCCTTGGTCCAGGAGCCGTACACTGGCAGGACTGGGGAGATGAGGCAGCATCCAGGGACAAGAGTAGTACAATGTGCTGGGAGCCGCGAATCGCCGGTTAAGTCAGCCATTGTGCTATTCGACGGCGCCATGAATGTCACCTATTGCCCGGACCTCACGACTTGCAACATTGCTGTTGCAATAGTGAGGTCCGTGGCGTGGAGGATAGGCCTGGTGTCCGTCTACCTGGAGCCGGATAAGCCCATCGAACCTTACCTGGACTTGATTGGTTCTGCTGTGGAGAGAATAGGAACTGCCAGCGTGATACTTGGCGGTGACGTAAACGCGTGGTCCACATGGTGGGGAAGCCGTACCACGGACAAGCGGGGACAGGATTTGGCGGAAAAGCTGGACGAGCTGGGGCTACACATCCTCAACACTGGGTCTGAGCCTACTTTTGATACCTGGAGAGGAGGCAGATGGTACTCCAGTTGCGTGGATATAACTGTCTGCACGACTGAAATGCTAGGGTTGGTAGAGAACTGGCGCTTAGCGGACGATCTGTCCAGTTCGGACCACAGGGCAATTCTGTTCGACGTAAAACTCCAAAGGTCCTCAGGCATGGACGTTTGTCGCTCCACCCGGGAGTACAATACTAAAAAGGCCAATTGGGGCGAGTTTCGAGAGAGGCTCGCCTCAAAGTGGCAGGAGAAATGCATAACATCAGAGAGGTTTGGAAACATCATGGATAGGGAAGAGTTGGAGAAAGAGATTGATAAGTATGTGGAAACCGTGGTGGATGCCTGTAAGGAAACCATGCCTGGGATACCGAGGAGGGGTAGGACAGGATTGCCCTGGTGGTCCGAAAAGCTCTCTCGTCTCAAGGCAGCAGCCTTGAGACTGAAGAGGCGGATATCGTACGCGGCGCCAGTTCGAAAGGATTGCGTCGTGCAGCGTTATATCTGCGCAAAAGAGGAGTACCAGTCTGAGGTGAGGAAGGCCCGGACCCAGAGTTGGAAGGAGTTCTGCTCCCGACAGGATTCGGAAACCATGTGGGATGGGATATACAGGGTGATTGGACGCACCACGAAGAGGCCGGAGGAGATCCCACTCGTTCGGGACGGTAAAGTCCTGAACGAGGGGGAATCGGCCGGGGCGTTGGCGGAGGCCTTCTACCCGGAGGATCGGGTTGAGGACGACAACGCGGACCACAAAAGTATGAGAAATTTGGCAGAAACAGTAAACTTGGGGTCGCATGGTGAGTCATGCGACCCACCTTTCACACAGCACGAGCTCATGTGGTCCGCGTCTAGTTTCAACCCGAAGAAGGCGCCCGGCCCCGATGGCCTCACCGCGGATATTTGTTTGGCGGCAATCACCCTGTCCCCAATGCTGTTCCTGGCCTTAGCAAATCGCTGCCTAGCCCTGTCGTGCTTCCCCAGGAGATGGAAGGAGGCAGCGGTTGTAGTGCTGAGGAAACCCAATAAGGAAGACTACACGCACCCCAAGGCATTTCGACCTATAGGACTCTTGCCCCTTATGGGCAAGATTTTAGAGAAAATGTTGGTGAGGCGGGTCCAATGGCACACTGCGCCAATGATCAGCCGGTACCAGTACGGTTTTATGCCTCAGCGCGGAACCGAGGACGCCCTCTATGGCATGATTCAGCACATTCGAGCCGAGATGGACAGGAAGCGGCTCGTTGTGCTGATATCATTAGACATAGAGGGCGCCTTCGATAACGCCTGGTGGCCGGCTGTGAGGTGCAGGCTAGCCGAAGCCCAGTGCCCCGCAAACCTGAGGCGACTGTTCGATCACTACTTAAGTGACAGAACAGTTCGCGTCAGGTATGCGGGAGCCGAGGCGACCCGCCGACAAACCAAAGGGTGCGTGCA